>RJWT010042736.1:0-12078 GCA_004365215.1 Cuniculus paca | reverse complement strand
TCTCTCTCTCTCTCTCTCTCTCTCTCTCTCTCTCTCTCTCTCTTTCTCTTTCTTTCTCTTTCTCTTCCTCTCCCCCTCTCTCTTCCTTTCTCTCATCATAGAGGACAGGAGTGAAAAC
Organism: Cuniculus paca; assembly: GCA_004365215.1. Classification (NCBI taxonomy): domain Eukaryota; kingdom Metazoa; phylum Chordata; class Mammalia; order Rodentia; family Cuniculidae; genus Cuniculus; species Cuniculus paca. The sequence goes on along the minus strand of RJWT010042736.1, from coordinate 11,960 downwards.
CACATTAGATGCCAGGAGAGAGGTAAATTCACTGGAGGCAGAGGCTTAGAGAAGTGGATGGATTCAGGATATTTGAGAAGACAGAGCTGAGGACAAGATAATGGATTCTGTATGTGGCAGGAGGAGGAGCTGAGTGGGTGGAGGAACCGATGGTGACTTCTAGGTATTTGCTTGAGCACAGTTTGTGGTGTCATCTCTTGAGATGCCAAACATGTGGGACAAAGAGGCTTCCTGAGGCTGGAATGGGAATGTGGGAGATGGAACTGAGAGCATGTTAGGTTTGAGATGTCTGGGAGGCATCCCTGGAGCCCAGGAGAGGTGGACATGGGAAAGATGACACTTAGAGCTGAGGGGGTAGATGAAAGTAACTAGGAGAGGAGTCTGCTAGAGAGAAAAGGGTGGCACTGGGGCCTGGGTCCACCTTCAGAAGAGTGAGAGCCAGCAGAGGACACTGAGAAGGAGCAGCAAGAGGTAAGAGGAAAGCCAGGAAAGAATGGGGCTTAGAATTCAAGGAAGAAAGAGACTCACGGAAGGGAGTGAACTTCCAGGGAGAGGCAGGGCTCAGGATGACCGGGAACCCGTGGGACTGGGAAGGTGGTGGTTGGCCATGACCTTGCAGTTGTTTCTGGGATGAGTTTGGCTAAGAAGAGGAAAGTAGTGACATTCATCTCAAAAAATGCTACTTAAAGGAGTCTATGTAGTAACATTTTGGTGAAAGAGACTCACTCTTGTTCATTTCTTCAACAAATATTCACTAGGCATCTACTGTGTGCCATGCACTGGCCTAGGTACTGGAGAGACAGCAGTGAATAAAACTGACAAGTCCCTGCCCTCATGGACCTAACATTCCTGGCAGGGAAGACTCAAGAGACAGAATAAGCAATGAATTAGATGCTAGTAAGTGCTGCAGGGGAAGTGGGCAGGGGTGGGCTGGGAATACTGAGGAGGCAGCAGTTGCTGTTTTAGATGGTTGGGGGAGATGTCAGTAAGAGGATCAATGAGGAAGTGAAGAGCCTAGGGGAGGAGGGAAGGAAGTGGTCCCTGTGGACACCTGCAGAGTCCAGGCAGAGGAGAGTTTGACACCCAGCCAGGGGGTGACTGAGTGGGCAGAGGGATATGACATCAAAGACACAGATGAGGGCCATGGTTACTGAGTCTCATGGGTGGCTCTGAGGGGGATGAAAGCCATCAGAGGGCTTGGGCAGAAGAATGTGGACCAAGCACTCACCAGTGGCTGGTCCCTGGGCACATTCTCTCTGGCATCCTCTTTCACCAGCTGTGGACTCTAATGTTTGAGACTTAATAGGTGTCAGCCACAGAAAGGAGCTGGAAACATTCTCAAGCAAGTTTCTCCTTCTTTCAACATTTGCTCCACAGGAGGATAATTTATTCTGTGTTTGGATAGTTTGGACCTTTGACTTCTTTCCTTCTGACAAATCCTCCTGTGTGCATGTGTAAAACTCACACTTCCACTCATGTGTGTAAACTCGGAAATGACATAAAACTTTATTCTAGAGAAATGACTTTTCAATATAAGCGTCCAACCTCCCCAGGGTGGGACTCAGTTTTGTCCACCATGAATTGGGGTGACATTAGCTCGCTGGCAAAATGTGGCACTGGACCTAACACAGAATAGGTGCTCAGAGCATGTTGTCTTCATTTCCTTTCTGTCCTCTACTCACTCTTTTGCAATTTAAATAGCCACTCATTCCTTTTCATCTCTGTACATGACTTTGTACTTTTAGATTGGGAGCCAATGGAATGCACTGAGTTTGGATGACTTCGGTTGACCTCACTTTAATATCATTTAAATGACTTTATTAATGTATACAAGATAAGTCTATTCTCTTACATTTTAAATAGAGGTGAAAAGATTTTACATACTGCACCTAGAAAAAAACACACCCACCAAAACAATGAAACTGAGTAAAGGCAGAGCACATAAATACTTTATTCTTGCTAATAACAAAAATCATACATAGCTATTACCTGGCATATACACTGAGATTCTGTACATTTTTATCCATCAAGATAGGACAGTCTGGCCAAAGAGGCATCTTGATAGTTTTCACAGAAGCTCTAAGCTTTGAAAAATGTTAATGGCATAAACACAAAACTCACATATAAATTCTGAATTACTAAAAGCAGTAGCAATTAAGTGTGTAGTGTCAACAGACGCATATCGTCTAGTGGGCTGTTTTCAGAAGTTAATAATGTGATTAATCCCTGGTTGATAAAAGCTGTGGAAATAGAAATTTTTTTGTACTAATAATATTCTGAGCCCAAGGGCAGCCAGATGACAGGCAGATCTTGGCTACCAAGGGGCCATTTGAAGTCAGGGGGTGGCTGAAGGCAGAGAGGAGGTCACTGGACCCTCAGACAATCCCTCTCCACGTGGTGTTTAACAGTGGGGTCTTTATATTCCAAAGGCCTCAGCTTTGGGAGTTCACTTTTACCCGTTTGGAGGATGCTTTTCTTCGTGGTACAGTATGAAAACTTCCTTCACCTCTGTTTAAATGAGGATAGAATAGATTTGTCTTGTGGACATGGATAAATTCATGTTGGTGGACAAAGTGATGTTAAAGTTAGGGCAGCTGAAGTCATTCAAACCCAGTATATTCATTGACACGCGATCTCAAAATATAAAGTCATCTGCAGAGGTGATCCTCAGAATTCAGCTGGATCAAGCAGACCAAGTTATGCTAACCGGACTCTAAATAGAAGGATACATAAACTGAATTATGAGTATATTCATTTAAATATGGACCAGAATAACCACATGGATGGGATTTATAACTTGTTGATAGTCTGTCCTATCAGAATTTCTGTATGGGGAGTCAAATTGCAACAGAGATAGTGGTCATTTATGTATGCATGCTTTCAATTTTTAATTGAGCACCTATTATGTGCAAGACCCTTTTAGGAACCTTAACAGTCCTCACATCACCAGTGAGGAAAATTGATATGGATCCCTCTTCCTCCTCTTAATACCAGTGGAGGATATTTTTACTGAGCCTCATATGAAGGCCCACGCTAAAACGTTACACAGTGATGCTTCCATTTTACAGGTGAATAAACCGAGACTCAGAGGGCTCAAGCCACTTCCCCAAGGTCACAAGCTGCTAAGGCACAGGCTTTCTGACCTTCAACCCTCTTAACCTCTGCTTCCTTCTCTCATGACTTGGGGTTGGGGCGGTGGGATTTATGTCTGGGTTGCTCCCCTTTCCCTAGTGCTCCTTGTCACTTGCTTCCTGCTGGCTCCTTCCCCCAGCCGTGGTGAAGAACCCACCCAACAATCTGTGGATCATTGCCGCGGTCCTGGCACCCATTGCCGTGGTCACGGTCATCATCATCATCATCACTGCTGTGCTCTGCAGGAAGAACAAGAATGACTTCAAGCCAGACACCATGATAAATCTGCCTCAGAGAGCAAAGGTATGTGGAGAGCGGGGGAGGAACTCTGGCCTGCAGGCCTTTCCTGCTGGGCTTTGGAACCATTGTAGGAACCTTCAGAAACATTGGTACAAGTCCAATTTGGAGGAGACCCTCTATCATGATCAGAACCTGATAACTAATGCCTATCTGATGCTAATTCTTTGCCACATATGCTCCCAAGAAATTTATGTGTAGCAGCGCTCTGATCCTCACAGCATCCTTTTGAGGAGGGACTATCATGTTACAGGTGAAGAAACTGAGGCACAGAAAACTAGGACCTGGAGAGAACTGAAAGGACCTTACAAATGATTTAATTTGATTTCCTCCTTTTACACATGGGAAAGTAATTCTTCAAGGTCATATGGTTTGTAAGTGGCAGAAGTAATGGAAGAGCCAGATCTGCTATGGTCAGAATGTTTGTGCCCTCCAAACTCATATGTTGAATTATAATCCTCCAAGTGATGGTATTAGAAGGTAGGTCTTTGGGAGATAATTAGTTCATGAGGATGGACCCCCTGGGAATGAGATTAGTGCCCTTGGTAAAGAAGCCCTGGATAGTTCTCTTGCTTCCTCCACTGTGATGATATAAGAAGTGGTTAGTCTGTATCCTGGCAGAGGGTCGTGTCTTAGTCACATTCCTGTCACTGGATACAATACCCAACACCTACAGCTGAAAGGAGGACAGATTTATTTTGGTTCACAGTTCACATCCATGGTTGACTGGTGCCAAGGCAAAAACAGGATGGCAGACAAAGAGTTGCTTGTGACGTGGTGACCAGGGAGAAGAGAGAGAAAGGAGATGCCTGGGAGGGAGATACACCCTTCCTGGTCACACACCCAGTGACCTGCCTCTTCTGACCAGACCCCAGCTCCTAACAACACATTCAGCTGTGAACTCTTCAGTGGATTAATTCAGTGATGTGTGTATCATCCCCACGATCCAATCATTTCCCAAAAGTCTCACTTCTGAACACATGAGATTTTGGGGGGACAGCCTAGATCTAAACCATCACAGGCCTTCACCAGAACCCACCCACACTGGCATCTTGATCTTGGATTCCCAGACTCCAGAACTGTGAGAAATCAATGTCTGCTGTTGATAAGCCTACCTGTGTATGGTGTTTTATTGTGCCAGCCCAACCTGACTGTGATGCAGTCTCAGCTTCCAATGCAAGCTTCCTCTGGGCTCACTGACTCCCAAATGTTCTCCTAACTGGAATGACTTTTCTTCAGTGGCTGCCATGATGGGAAAGCTACAGGGCCAGAGCAGGGTGGCTGCCTTAAGACAGACCCATGGTTCCCCTGAAGCCTGGTTTGAGTTCCATTCTCCATGTGTTGCCCGTATATCTCTGCCCCATCCACCTCTGGTGACTGGCAGGGCAGTGGACTGAGGAAACTCTGAAGGCTAATTTTCCAGTCACGTAGCCACCTTTGTGATATCCCCCCAGAGAAATATCCTGACTGTAATACTCGGTGTTTAAATAATGCCTAACAATTCGCTGGGCTCTTCTAAATCTGTCACCTTGTTTGTTCCTCACGGCAGCCCTACGAGGTCGGTCAGAGTCAGGGCAGGTTTTATTATCCTCATTTAGCTGCCAAGAAACCAAAGAGAGAAATGTTAGGACTTGTCCAGAGTCACACCACTAACAGAAGCCCACACCTGAGTCTGTGAGCTCTTTCTTCATCGTATACTACCTGTCCCCTGGGATCTGGGAGGAAGAAGGCTCTCCAAGCTCTGAGCCTCTGATTTCTGTCTTCCTGTGTAGAAATGAAGCAGCAAATTCCTGTCGTACTTCATACCCATGGGACATGAAGATTATCCTTACTGTGGTCACGCATCCCTCCATTCTTCTGCACCGTCACACCTCACATGAGCAAAAGAAATCACAGGATTGTTATTATTTACAAAACCCATACACCTGTTGGGAAGCCACAGCTTGATTAGACATTCTTTCTGCTGAAAAGCCAAATCCCAAAGAATGCTCTTCTGCTTCTGTGGATGCAAAGGCACCTGCTTCACAGACACAGCAGGATGCTGATGGGAAGTGTACACTGGGACTTGCCAAGCTGTGAAAAACAAGAAGGCACAGGTAGCTTAGCTTGGTGACAACAGGAGCTTTTCAGACCTCACAAGTAATTACCAGAACCTAGTTGCATCTGAGTCCCAAAATCAGAGCGTGCCTTGCTGAGGTTGGATGTGGCACCTCTGTGTTATAGATTCAACTAAAGTCTTATTCATCTGCCAAGATGAGTTGAGCAACACAAGATTATAGCATACCTTCAGGCTTGAAAGTTCTCTGGAGCTAGAATAGATGAAATGTTTATGGTTTCCACAGCTCCCTTTGTGTGCCTACCCCATGCATTGTGCCTCTTGAGATAGCGGACTGATGTTATAAATCAAGCAAATCCATATCCTGAGAGCTGATTGCAATCACTTGTGTGCAGGACTGCTGGTTGTCTTCCTGTTCAATTAGGCTGGGCAAGGCACTTTGATATCCAAAGTCCTTTTGTCACAGGAAGCCAGCGAAGTAGTGAAACTGCCTATGTCTTGCTGCAGTCCTGCTGTTGCAAGCAAGGAACACTGCAGTGTCTGAGAGAGAGCTGGCTGCATCACCTCTCAAGACTGTGTGTGTGATTGGAATTCATTGAATGTCAAGGGACAAGACAGAATGAAAAAGTTAGCCTTCGCCACCAATCCACAGAGTAGGCAGATGGTCCCAGGGGATATCACTGCATCGTTAGGAATGGAGGCTACAGTGGCAGAAGTCCTCAGGACCTTCCTGAGATGCAGTAATGAAACTAACATGCTAAGCAGAGGAGCTGGCTGTGGCTTTCCTGGGAGCTGAGGCCAGGGCCTGAATCCTGCACCTGACGGCAGAGACCAGGTACACAGATAAACCCATTGCCATTGTCATCAGCTGGGCGGCTGCTGGTAGCACGCTGAAGCTGATGATTGCAATGGGCGGAGATTCTTGGCTTTCGTTACCTCCTTCCTTTGTAGTTCACTTCGCTTTACTCTTTGCCATTGATTGACAGCCTTTGCCCTCTAGTTTTTCCCTTTATATAATTATAAAGAACATGATCCCTTGGCTTCTGTAGGAGAAAATAAGGCCATAACGAGATGCAGGGCAGCTTGGTTGGCATGAACATCTGCTTGGGGCAGGACACTTATCCCTCTAAGAACAGCCACCTGTTTCCTGTTCCTCACATACAACCTGTATGACCTCAGGGAAGCTATTTAACCTCTTCGTGCTTCAGTTTTCCCATCTGTGATATGTAGGTGGTAATAATATTAATGAGTAGGTCCTTGTAAGGATTGAGTATACATAAATTGCCATGTGCTATGCCTGGTACAAAATAAACATAACATAAGAATTGGCTTTTAGTGTTACATGTGGGCTGTGAAGCAGAACAGAGAAACTCCCAGGAATTATTTAAGCATGCTTCTTGGTCCTTTACTACCGCACTATTAGTCGTCTGTTGGATTTTGCTCACAGCTGCCTTGTTCACTTGGAATTTCAGACACTGCAATAAAAGCCTTGCTAATTCCTTGGGAATGAATTATAGGACAGTCAGCCTGTTTAAGAAAGAAGTTTGGATGAAAGAGCAGGTCCCTAAATTCTGTGTCACTATCAATGATTGTGTTGCTTTCACCTGTGTGACACATTTCCCTCTTTTTCAGATCTGCCATCCACTTTAATACTCAAAGGTAGTGAAGGTAAAGCAGATAAGAGTATCTTTATTTCTCAGATGAGAAAATTGATATTCAAAGTTTAAGTGACTTGGCAAAGTCACACAAATGCTATTACACACAAAACTATATGTAAGTAGAATTCAGGAGCAACCAGATGTTTCTAGGCAGGGAATGATTGGGGACTGTTATATCTTAATTAATGTATCAACTAGCACTTGCTTCCAATTAGTGGTCCATGAAAGAACTGATTCCAGCACACCTATTTGTACCATATTTGCACTCTTCCTTTTTCCAGGCAAGTCTTAATCTATAGAGATTCACTTCCTGAATGGAATTGACACAGGTTCTGATTTTGCAGGGCTGAATAACAATGTGGATTTGAGTTGGCTGTTGCTCATCAGAAAGCTATCTACTCCTGTCTCATGTGTTTTGCTTCCTGTCTTCTCTTAGAACCATCACTGGAGTCATTTCTCTAGAAAGATAACTATGAGTGTATTTCATCTTTGCAGCCCGTGCAAGGCTTTGACTATGCCAAGCAGCACCTAGGCCAGCAAGGGGCAGATGAGGAAGTCATCCCTGTGACACAGGAGACTGTGGTCCTCCCCCTGCCAGTTAGAGATGCTCCTCAGGAGAGGGACATTGCTCAAGATGGGAGCACCATCAAGACGGCCAAGTCCACGGAAACCAGAAAAAGGTAGGCAGGGGCCAACTTCTGCCTTTCCCTGTCACCAGGAGAAATCATTGATTGTAGGAGTAGCTGTGGCCTCAAGTGGGTTGCCCAGTTCTCTTTAGAAAGTTTCCTTCATGCTCATTTTGAATACTGCAAAGGAGACTAAGGGAGATGACGAGAGTCATATTCCCTGCCCTCTCTGGGGCATCCCTTGTGAGGCTTTATGTCACTGATCAGCCACTACCGTGGAAATGTAGCTCCTCTACTTAGGCTAGCAAATTTGCCTCTGATGTCACACTTATGGTTTTAATGTCTTTTAAAAGTAGCACCTTTCATTCAGGATACTTGGGAATTTATCTGGCAGCTTCTCAATAGAGTTTCTGATTGCAGTCAAAACCATTTATGGAGTTTTTACCATGAACAGAGCACTTTGACAGGCATCAGGAGGACCATAAAAATGTGGGCAAATAAGTGCTGACCCAAGGATCTCGTGATGGAGGAGACAGAGATAAACAGTGGAATACCGTGTGACACTGTGTGAATGCCTGTGTGGGGTCTAAGTGCTGCCCAGGGGGACATCCTGGGGCAGGTTGTTTTAGCCATGCCTTGAAGGGTGGGAAGGGAAGGTCTGAGTAGGAAGAAAGATATAGAAGCATCCATCTGAAAGAGTGGGGAAATAAAAGGACGGTGAGTGTTCCCAGAGTTTAGAATTCATAGTGGTTGGGATGCAGTGAAGGATAAAATGAGAAGATGGATTAAAATTGTAGACCATCTTGACCACTGGCTAAGGAGACCTTTACTCTCTAGCCGATGAGAAGCTATTGAAACTTCTTTTGGCAGGGACAGTGACATCCAGTGCGTATTTTAAAAGGACTACTCTGATGGTGATGTAGATGATAAGGAGGAAAATTTAGGTCAGAGACTCATTACACGCACTTCTCAATAGCTTTATAAAAAGGTCATGCACCCCGTGGTAAGTCCTGTTGGCTGGCAAGACCAGCATCCATTGCCTACCCCCTCCTGTTTTGCCTGAGGCCACTATGGAGATTGGAAAAGCTACATCTTTTCTGTGTCATCTCTGTTTCTGTGTCATCCCTTTATCTCACAGATATGTATTATTGTACTTGTTTGTTGTTTGCCAAATGCTGGAGATATTTCAGTGAACAAGCAGAGTTTGTGTTTTTATGGAGTTTATAATCTGGTGGGGAGAAATAGATAATAAATAATGAAATAGATAAGGTCTATTTATTTCCAGGTCAAGTGGTGGAGAGTACAAAGAACGAAATAAAACCACCGAAATGGGACAGAGAGATGGAGGGGGGAGCATAGTTCTATTTTAGACAGGCTGACTCGATGTCTGGGGTGGTCCATGTCACTGAGACCTCTTTCCATCTGGTTTCTCATCCTCCAGCAGGCTAGCCCCGGCTTTCTCCCAAGGTGTTTCCAAGGGCAACAGGAAAAACTAACCCCCATATACAAGCACTTTCCAACTCTCTGCTTGTGTCCTGCTTTGTCATGTGGTCAAGTTCAGAGAAAGTGATAGAAGACTTCCCCAAAGCTCGATTACAGAGATATGAACAAATTGGGACCATTGCTGCGATGGTCTCTGCAGTGAGGAAGAGCCCGAGCAAAGTAGAGTTGAGATGCACAGAGAAGCAACAGATGATCGATCTGAGTTGGCTTGCAAATACTGTTATCTACAGCAATTATTCTCATGATGATCTTTGTCAGATATAATAAAGGCATATTGACAACTTACTTATTACCTATTTAGGAGACACTGAAAAGAAATAGAATTACTAGAATTAGGATATTAGCACAACACCTCGAGGATGAATAAAAATTCTTTTCCACCTATTTGAGTTGAGTAAATTGTGTAAAGATTAATTTTACAAAAACTGTATTAGAACAAGCATTTCTTCTTGGATTAACAAGGAGTTGCCTCTTGCTAATTGAGTGCAATTATTTACTACAAATTTTTATTAAGAAATACTAGCTTGTGAAACAACAGATAAAACCTCTATACTGCTGCATTGTTTCTACATTTGCTTCATTATTATTTCATCATAAAAATGTAATCTTATCATTATCAAATCTAATCTTATCTACGGGCCAACTTATCATTGCCCACACTGTGGTAGAAACCTCATCCATGTTCAAGTCTAGCTGATCAAGGACATCTCATATCATTAGGAAAGATCTTAAATGCCAAATCCATCATGAATCATGTTTCTGCTTTCTCCATCTTTCTGTATCAGTTTCCTCATTCAACCTAGATGTGGACCACAGCAACCCTGTGCAAGATGGGTCTGTTAGATGACCCAAAACATTTTTTAAATGAAAATAAGAGAAACCAACTATTTGATAGTTATCCACATGCTTCCATTTTTAAAAATGATTTTAAAGTAGAAATCTGAAGATTCAGCCACTCCCAGGCAGTCTGATGGGTGTTGTGGGTCCTTGTCCTCTGGTCTAGGGTCTTAGGAGGTGCTGTGGTGTTAGTCTGTGGCTGAAGCTGATGGGCCAGGAAGAAGAATCAACCTCATAGGGACAGTCATCTGCTAAGGACACTTAGTGATAGCTGTAATTTTTCAGTAGTTGCTTCATCCCCACCCCAAAGCCTGCCCTTCCAGGCTCTCTGTCTACCACTGGTCTTGGAATGGGAGGCTATTAGTTCAATCTCACAGGTGACGTGTTTTTGCTTTCAAAAATACTTTGATGTCATGTGAGTACACACATACACAGTCTCAGTCTCTGGTTTTGATTAGGAGTTTGGAGTTGATGACTCCTTGTAAACAGAACTCCTCAAGCTAATGCAAAGAACAAAGTTGGGTTTTCTCTATAGAAGTTTGCTCATTGACACCTTTCCTTGGAGTGAGAGGAACAGTCAGAAAATTGTTTCAGAAGTAAATGAGGGAAAGGGTCTTAAAATGCTATAAAATAATAAGTAATTTGCAAGTGTAAAATAGGTTACGAAAAGCCTTTCTCCTTCCTTTTTCCCCCAAGAACTAAATGAAAGCCTTTTATTCCAATAAAGCCAGCTGGAAGGATAGGTTCTGTTGACCATGTGATCCTGAAAACAACCCAGCGGTGTATGACTTCTCTACATGTGTGTATTCATACACCCGACATTCAGTAATCAAATAGCTGTTGGGTAAATAAATAATACATATTAATTAATGCCCAATCCATATTTTCCCAGAATACATTTCCCAGATGACTAGTTTTATAGGATATTTTAAGTTTTATGGTAAAGAGATTTATGGCTACATAAATTATAAAATGCTGGACTTAATGAAACAAAATGAATCTACCACAGAACGAGTCAGAGCCTTTGATATGCTAATGTGCCTTAGGAATCTCCCAAGAATGAATAGAGTAAACATTCCCTGGACTTTGTGTGTGGAAGTTGGGCTCTAGCGCTCCACTGAAGGCTCTTGCACATGCTGCTTTGTCCTGGGATATCCCAGCTTTCTCACTACTGGTGGATTTAAGGTCCTGATGTGTACAGAACTGAGAGCTCTGGGTTCCCAGAGGAGAGGGAAGGAGCTAGGACACACAGCTCCCATGTCACCAGCTGCCGACCTCCCAGTGAGGCATTGATTCTAGTCAGTTTTCCACTGGGGAGTGGGACTCAGTGCCCTTTTTGGCTAAATGTGGACAACTGACACTAAAGCAGCAGCCTCCAGGTATCTGCCTCCTGACGGCCTTCCGCAGAGGAGGTGGTTGGTCTTTGCACTCAGTCCACCCCCAGGCTGGTACGAATCTCCTGGGGGGCTCTGGAGAGCCCACTTTCCCAGAGTAGCAGAAGGTGGGAGTCTGGCCCTGAGTAAAGGGAAGACGGCCCTGTGGCTCGCCCTCATCTGGGGTCCCTGTAGGGAACAGCAAAGGAGTATGCTCTGGGGTGTGGGTGGAGGGGCATCCCTGGCTGCGAGCCCACCGCCCAGTTCTGTCCTGGACAGCACACTTCACCTCTATGAGCTCCATATTCCGCACTTACTGACTAACCCTGGCCATCACCAAGTCAGGGGAGTGTCATACTGACTCACAACCAGTTTGGGGACCACTTAGCACACAGGGGGAGCTCCTCATGGAGCTCTGAGATAGCATAGTGTGGGTTAGCGTCTGTAGGCCTGGATGCCTGGCACAAAGAGGCACACA
>RJWT010042735.1:0-12082 GCA_004365215.1 Cuniculus paca | reverse complement strand
AAAGCAGGGTAATGGGAAAACAACAGTGGCTACTCTAGTGTATCTTGTTAACTTCACAGTAGTTTTCTGTTCCATCAGTTATAGCAAAATCAGACCAAAACAAAACAGAATAAAACCAATCAAAATAGAATGTTGAGTAAAGAAAAAAAATTAATAAGAATAAAACAAAACAGTGAGAACATTATTAGACTTTAAAAACAAGACAGAAAAAAAGAACCCTCCATATTTACCGTATTGCATACCGTTATCCTTCCTATACATGTTCAGACTGTCAACCCCATGCCTGTAAATTCAACCTAACAATACAATCCTTCAGGTCCAGCACCACTTATTAAAGAGGCTTTCTTCCAGTGAACTTGTTCGGCCCCTATGTCAAAGATAAGATGGCTGAGTGTGTTTATAGTTGTGGTTCTATCTTCTAATCTATTTCATTGATCTTCAGGTCTGTTCTTTTTTTTTTTTCTTTTGCCATCACTATGCTGATTTTATTGCAATAGCTTTGTAGTATAATTTCAGGTCAGGGATTGTTATGCCTCCTACCTTGCCTTTGTTGCCCAGAATTGCCTTTGCTATACTAGGTTTCTTCTCCAACAGAGTAAAAAGAAAAATTATTAATTGGGAAAAAAATCTTAGCCAATTCTCCCTCAGACAAATGACTTCTATTTAGAACATACAAAGAATTAAAAAAATCAGGCCCCCAAAATTCAAAGATCCAATCCAAAAATGGGCATCTGAGATGAATACGCACTCCTCAGATGAAATACAAATGGCAAAAAAAATATGAAAAAAAATATTCAACATCATTGGTCATTAGAGAAATGCAAATTAAAATAACACTGGTATTCCATCTCACTCCAGAAAGAATGGCCAAGATCAAGAAATCAACCAATAACAAATGCTGGAGGGACTGTGGGGTAAAAGGAACCCTTCTCCACTGTTGGTGAGAGTGTAGGTTCATGAACCACTGTGAAAATCAGTATGAAGTGTCCTCAAAAAGCTAGGATTAGAGGTCCCATTTGACCCAGCTATCCTGCTTCTAGGTATTTTCCCAGAAGAATTGAAAACATAATGCCACAGTAATATATGTACACCTATGTTTATAGAAGCACAATTTGTAGCAGCCAAATCTTGGAAACAAACCAAATGCCCATCAACTGAGGAATGGATAAAAAAGATATGTCATTTTATATATACATTTTTATACTCAGCTATACAGAAAGATTGCATTGAGGCTTGTATAGGTAAATGAATGAGACTTGAGACCATACTCATAAGTGAAATAAATTAGACTTGCATCTGTAAATACTGTATTATCTCCCTAGTGTAAGAAACTGGAAGTAAATAAGATACAAAATCTTCAATAGATATTGTGAAAGGGTAAGAAACTGCTCAAAGGGGAAAAATAACTGGGATAGGGGAAAGGAGAAAAGAAGAAGGAAAAAGGAAAAAAAATACAAATTTGTTTATATATGCATAAAATAGCTAAGAAATTCTACTAGTATTTCTATTAGTTCTTGGAAAAGAACAGTTAATACTCATACAATTAGATCAATTTTGCAGGTCTATATCTGATAATCTAAGCAACTGTTTTGAAGATAACAATATGCAACACTACAACCATTGTTAAATTCCTATCATTTTGTTTTGAAAGCCTATATTGTTACTGTTATTTTTTAGGGGGGTTGTTCTTGTAGTTGTTGTTTGTATGTCTCTTGGTTTTTGTTTTTGTTTTCTGTGTGCTTTTTCTCTTTGAAATAAAAAGAAACAGTTTCACTTAAATGAAGGTTTTTTTTTAATTGAGCTACCTTTCCTTTTTTCCTTCCTTTTGCATTTTAGTATGTTCTCCACCATGAATGGAGGAACTATTTTTCATTTTATTAGTTGCTTTTTATAAAAAATCAGAGGAAAACTGTTGCTATCAAAGAGATCACATTATCTGTAGCACTTGTCCTGGGACAGTGAAGTCTATGTCTCTCTTGTTGAATATAAACTTGCTTTTGCCAAAGGAATGTGGATTCTGTCAACCTTAAGAGATTTGGTAAGCTTCCCCTCTCATTCTTGGAGCACTGAGACCTTCCTGTGATGAGTTTGGGATAGCCTGCCGGAGGATGAAAGGTCACATGGAAGGAGGTCATCTGAGGCAAGTTCCTAGTGATCTTCTAGTCAAATGCAAAGGCCATGTGCAAGCCCAGACCAAAGCAGCAGAGTTACTACTTGGCCAACCTCCAATTCTGTAGCTAAATAGTTTTAGGATGGTTTGTTATACAGCAAAAGAGAATTCAAAAGAGCTCCTGACATAGCACGATAGGCATATTTCACCAAGTTGGCTTCCCTGGGTACGGATGTTATTTATTCTGTAATCCTTATCCTTGGCTATATAGTTAGTATTGGTTACACCTCCAAAATATATCTAGAATCAGACCATTTCCCCTCATTTCCACTACTATTATTCTGATCCAATCTATCATTGTGTGTCAATGAAATAGACTCCTTTCTCTTATGCTTACCTTTTAAGTCTCTTTTTCACCAATAACTAGAAAGATCCTTTTAAAACAAGGACATCCTATCATTATTTTACTCAAAAACATACAGTGGTTTCCCATTCTATTCAAAATAAAACCCAAGATTGTTTTATACTGGCCCTTAGTGTTCAAATCACTCTGGCCTCCACTTATCTCTTCTTTCTACTAGATTTCTCCTCAGACACATCAGTAAGGTCCCACAAATGCACTTGCCATTTCTCTTTCCAGAATTTTTTTTGCCCAAGTAACTACATGTCTTGATCAGTCCCACCATATGTTTACTCTGGTATCATATACTTTCTCCATTATCACTTACTCAGATAGAACTTCTCTGAACTGCTTATTTAAAATTTCAGATCTCCTGAACTTCCTGTTGTCCTTCCATCCCACCCCCAAGTAACACTTACTATCACTTGGATTATTGCATATATTAGTTTCCTATGCCCTCAAGAATACATATCAAAAATTTGATGGCTTAAAAAATAATTATTTGTTTACAGTTTTTGAGACTAAAAATCTGAAGTCAAAGTGTCAACAAGTACATGAATACATTGGTGTTCCAGTGCTTGGAAACTTGTTAAATTTGGATGGATTTTTATGTGAAAAGTTTTTCTCAGTTACTTATCATTTGTTTGCTACTCAAAGTAAAATGTAGAATGTGGTATCAATTGCCTCATGACTTGCTACCATTTGCAAACAAAATAATTTGGTGCTTTTCATTTTTTGCATGAGTCTTGCCTTCCAGAACCAATTAATGATGAGTACCAAGGCACCATTGCATTTTCTTTGAATATTCTAGGGGAGAATTTTGATGCTTCTTCCAACTTTTGGTGACTCAAGTGATTCCTGGGTGCGTGGATACAACTCCAATTTCTGCTTCCGTTTTTCCATGGTCTTCTTCCATTCTCTCTCATATAAGAACCTTCTCAGTGGACTTAGAGTCCACTCAGACAATCCAGAATGGTCTCATTGTGTGATCTTTAACATTACTATATGTCAAATGTCCTTTCCCTCAAATATGCTTTACAATCACAATTTCCAGATTGAGGACATGAACATACCTTTCTGGGAGCCATCATTCAACCCACTCTAGTATGCATGCATGCATGCATGTATGATGTTTGTAGAAATGTATTATCTGTTATTTTTGCTCAATAGACAAATAAGAATTTTGATTTATTTTTACCATGTCTTTACAGGGACACAGTAGATACGTTGCAAATATTAGTTAAATAATTGAATGTAGTGAGTTAAAATATTTACTGCATGTGAAATGCATATAGTCATATCTTTTTTGTGAAACTCCTTGTAAGTTTGGTTAGTGATAATCACAACTTTAGGGCTTGGTCCCTGAGCAAACTGCTAAAACTCAACTTCAGACTTTTTCTGAGCAACCTCTGCAAACTCACCAGTGTCAGCCTAAAACTTTGAGTTTACTTTGTGTGCCCCACATTCATTCGTCCCAGCTTATTTCTCTGTGAATTTAACCATTACACTGCTATAAATGTTCTTCTCTCTGTTAGGAGGATTTCTACACTAGTCTGACTCATACCCTCTACTTTCCCTAGCCTGTGGGTTTACAAAAGTCCTTCATAAGGAGGGTAAGGGCACATTACTGTTCCTCATTTGTTCTTTGAAGCACAGTTTAATAGATTTGCCAGGAAATCCTGCTACCACACTGTCCTCTACATAGATACTTGTGGAAGTAACAGAGAATTGAATAGCCCCTTATATTTGTGCCCTCCCAACTGTGTACAGGGAGCCCAGTCTGTTAGGGATGGCTTTAGACAGGTGAGAGCACAGCCTTCCTGATTAGCTTCCTCCAAGTGAGCCCCATCCATGTGGCAGCTTGTTTGAAACTTACTTTGCCCTAGAGAAATCATAGTCAGGGTCTCTTTGTTCATGTTGGTTGATTCTCGTAACTACCATGTGACTTTTGCAGAGAAGCATTATTATTCCTTTCAGATATGAGCAGTCAGTGTTTCAGAGAGTGCAGATAGTTTGTCCAAGGTCACAGGGCAAAACTATATCTGGGTTAAAACTCAGGGTGTTGCCAGAGTACTTCATCTTTCATTTCTTGGTCCCTACTGATTATGTCTTTGTCTGTTTTGAATGCACGTATTTAACACTCCTGTATGACTTGGCCATCACTGTTTGAATTACTTGAATTCCCTCTTCACAAATAATTTCCTTTTGCATTAAGAAATACGTTAATAATCACTTTGTATTGCATTAATGGATCAAAATACATCCCATGAGCAAGCATTAATTATAAGCATTGTTTTTGTATGTTTTTGAAAGTGAGGTGTGCTTCTGTTTCATCTTTGTTTCCTTTCTTCCCTGGAAACTACAGTTCACATTTGTCCACTTTTGTATTATTAACTGTGCTCCAGGTATAGCAGTTCATTATTCCAAATACATCCCTTCACAATGTGCTTCCACACTTGGCCACTGAAGGAGCATACATCTCCCTAGAGACACCCTCACTCCATACTGGAGAAGGGATCCAGGGCACAGAGCCAGGAGACAGTCTTGACCTCTGCTCCCCACTGCCTCTTCACACAAACATGTTATTCACCTCTTAAATATCTGTTCAGCTAGTACATAAAATGGAACAAATACTTCCGCCTAATAGTTCTTCAAAAGAGAAAACATTCTTGAAAGTGTTTCTGGACTTAGATGAAATATTTGCAAATGCAATATGTGCTCCTATTTTGAATTTTTCATATAAAAATTAAATTCTTACTGATATGAGAATATTATATTGAATGCAATTTAAACTAGAGTTTCCTTCACTGTTGGCAAGACTGTGGTCCAATAGTGGGCCACATAGATATGGTTGATCAAAAAGTGTACATGTGTAAGGTGTCGGATAAATAAAGACAGTTTAGAATCACTTTTGAATGGAAAGAAAATCCATGACAAATCCTAAAACTGGGTTGATTACTTGTAAGTGAAGAGTATGTAGAAAGAGTAAGTAAGTAAAGTAAGTAAGTAAGTAAAAGAAAAGAGCAAGTAAAAAAAAATGAAAAGGACTGGGGAAACACTAGGATCAGAAGAACAGAGTACTGATAAGGGCAAGTTCACTCAGGAATTAATGCATCGGATGATATCATCTGTTTTATGCTCATTCATTGATAGATACAAAAAAACATTGTGACATTAAACATTGTGAAGGTAAATATGAAATGCTATAAAAGGCAACTGTGTAAATTACATCAGAAGGCAATCCCAGATAAAAGACATCAATCCCAGATAAAAGAAAACACTCCGTTTGAAGCAGAAAGGGTTAACATAGATAAGTAGGTGCTGGCAAAAATCTTGCAAGGACTTGAAGAGTAGCTTTCAACTCCACTACCAAGACAGATTCTCAGCACATCAGAAATAGGACTCTGTGTGTGTGTGTGTGTGTGTGTGTGTGTGGGTGTGGTGGATAGTGCCTACCTCAGTCACAGTTAGGGAGACAAGAAATCAAGAAGCTACTGTCAAATCCATAAGCCTCAAAGACGTAGATGGTTGGGCCTGGGATCTAGCTCAGCAGCCTAAGCGCCTACCTGGCATAGGCAAGGTCATGAGTTCAATCCCCAGTGCTGCAAAAAAAAAAAAGAAAAAAAAATAACAAACAGAGATGTAGATGGTTGCTAGATCCAAAAAGACATGACTAATATACTACTGTCTCTCGTGCCATTTAACCCTGTTATTAATTTACTCGTAATCTCAAAAGCTCCATTTTAGGTGACAGCTAACAAGAATGCTCTTTTCTAGCTGTGTCTCTATGATGTGCACGCTCATGCAGCATAGACAATACAACACAGATTGGAGCACCAAGGTGCTAAGACTGGTGTGGGCATGGGGGTGCAGGTAAAGGAGGAAAAAAGAAGGAATAACGGTGGGCAGCAGAGCAGGCACTCAGGCCTGCTCTCTTTCTCATTGCTCATAATAGACTAGTTAGACCCAGTTGCCTGGTAACAGGACAGTTTCTTCAGAGCGTCTTTCACCTCCCGATTCCTGAGGCAGTAAATGAAAGGGTTGAGAGCTGGGGTGACAATGGCATAGAAGATGGAAATAATTTTGTTCATATTAAAGGCATGGATTGCTCGGGGCCGGGCATACATGAAAATCGTGGCTGAGTAGAAGATGGTAACCACCACCAGGTGGGAAGCACAAGTGGAGAAGGCTTTCTGCTTTCCCGTGGGCATGCGCAACACAGTGGCCAGGATGCATCCATAGGACAGGACGGTGATTGAGAGTGGGAAGAGGAAGATGATTAGGGCCAGGACAAAGTCTACCAGCTCAGCTATGGACATGTCTGTGCAGGAGAGGTTGAGGACTGGAGAGATGTCACAGAAGAAGTGATTGATGACATTGGGCCCACAGAAGGTGAGACGGGAGATGAAGTAGATCTTTGCCAAGGAGATGCCAAAGCCAATGCCCCAGGAACCAAAAGCCAGGTGGAAACAGAGCCTGTGGCTCATGATGGTGGGGTAGTGGAGTGGATGGCAGATGGCCACATAACGGTCATAGGCCATGGCAGCCAGAAGCACACATTCTGTGCACATGAGTGCAATGAAGAAGTAAAGCTGGGTCATACAGTGACTGAAGGAAATGCTGTTGTTCATAGACCAAAAACTGAACAGCAGCTTGGGCACGGTCACTGAGATGTACCAGGTCTCCAGAAAGGACAGGTTGGCCAGGAAGAAGTACATGGGCTTGTGCAGTGGCCGGTTCTGCTGTACCAGAAGGATGATGATCATGTTTTCAGTCACCGTCAGAACATAGGACACCAGAAACATGAGGAACACTGCAGTGCGCATGCTCAAACTCCCAGGGAACCCCACCAGGATAAACTTGGTGACCCGAGTCTGGTTTTCCACCTCCATACTGAAGGCAAAGGGCTTAGCTGTCCTGCAGAAAAGAATCACTTGATCAGAATCTATGGTCCAGTTAGAATCACTCATTCTGTGGGC
The DNA here is from genome assembly GCA_004365215.1 of Cuniculus paca. Taxonomy (NCBI): domain Eukaryota; kingdom Metazoa; phylum Chordata; class Mammalia; order Rodentia; family Cuniculidae; genus Cuniculus; species Cuniculus paca. The sequence continues at coordinate 4,593 of RJWT010042735.1, read as the reverse complement.
CTCAAGAGAATGGCTCATTCTCTGATTATTGGTAACAGCAATATTTATTAATACCACGTTACAGGTTAGCTCATGACCTGGATACATTATTCACGTTACATAATTTAATTGGCAAGTAGCTTGTTTACATATATTTTTATGTCCATTTTAATGAAGAATTGAGTGTTGGCAAGACTGAAGTGACCTCTCAAGTTCCCATTGACAGCAGGACAGAGTACATTCATGTTTAAGTGTAAAGCCATGTTTTACGTGGTATCCTAACTGCTGGTTCGAAAGGATAAGCCAGGCCCCCATCCCTTCATCTGTTTGCAGTCCTGGGAGTTCTTCCTGACAATGCATTCAAGTCTTATACACTATCGGTTTCTTCTTCTCTATTATCAGCACAGACAGGCTGTGGGTGTCACTGTCTGTGAGTCACGTCACAGGGTGATGGGGGAAAGTTGTACTCTTCAGTATTAAATACCTGGACCTTATTCCAGGCCAGGGTCTGCCAATGATTTCTGTGTGTCTTTGAAAGCTTAGCCTCTCTGAGACCCTGCTCCCCCTTTTGTAAATGGGAATGTGAATGTCAAAATGTGCTCAACTGATGCTGTTATAGAACAAAATCCAAATAATATGAAGCAAGCGATATATTATGCATATTACAATAAACACAAGAGGAACTCTTGTCTCACCTTGGAGCAGGAAAGAAGGTGAAGACCAAGAAGGAGAGTAACCGTTATGAGGTGGCAGAGTGGAAAGCAAAACAGCTTGGCCCTTGCTTTTTGGGGAGCTTTAAATTTATAGGCTGAAGATGGGTGTCTTGGAAGGCTTTTTTTTTTTTTTGGTAAAGAAAGCTAGAATTACATAAATAAATTTGAGATATTTTCTATAAATGTTATAAAAAATTGACTAATGCTTGTATAAGTAATCTGAAACTTCCCTCCGACCTTGGAAGATGTGCCATGTAGGCAGAAAAGAATTTTAAGTGAAACCCTTTGAAAAACTTGAGGGGCAGGGCTGTTACGAAATGAGGCCACCATTGTCCTGGGAAGGGTGGGAAATTTGAGAAGATTCAGGACAGGCTCGGCCTGTAGGTCATAATGAAGGATCTGAATAGTGGTCTAAATGCAGTGGGATATGACATGATTTCATTATGGGGAGTAACTATCATTTTAGAATGGGTTCCACTGAAGCCTAACAGACAGCAGTGAGTCCAGGAGGAAGCTGTTCAGAGAAGGTGACAGTGACCTTAAACGCTAGTTTCAGAGAAGCGGTAGATAAAAGAATCTTCAGCAGTAATTTGTGCATTTAAATGGAAGGAGAGGGACACAAAGAGATACAGGAGAAATTTCAGCTGTATGGTTTATTAAACAGAGTTGCTACCACCCACTAAGATATGATAACCTGAGATTTTACAGGTACTTTCTTCACAGATAAAAAGATAACAACAATTAAGAATTTGGTAGAGTTATGCTTTGATTAGCAGTAATTCTAATGATTTGATTAGTATTAACACAAGTGATATCCTCTAATAAAAATTTATTGAGCACTTTTTAGGTTCCCAGAAGTTTGCTATGTCGTTTTCATAAACTATCCCAATCAGTTGAGTGAATAAAGTTAATGTATTGTAATTCTAACTGCTTTGAAGACACTGTGTTTCAGACATGTGAAGTAACATTTCCAATTAGAGAGTGATAAAGTCATGGTTATACTTGACTCAAGATCTCTCTTGGTAGCAAAGGCATGCACTTAATCACTGGGATGACTCACCTATAGACAAAAAGATCTGATTTGGTGACCTGCTTCCAAGTGTTTACATTTAAAATTTCTATTTTAGGAAACGTTCTCTCACCCCATTAAAATTTCATTACAGGAACAGTCCATTACAGATAAGCCCAAATTTAAAAGAGAAAATAATATGACATAAGAGTATATACCATCAGAAGCACAAAACAGACATGAACAAATAGAAATGTTTGATAAGTGCATCACAGATGAAATATCCTTAGATATGTTTTGAAATAGGAGTAGTTGAGAAGATGCAGAATTTTAGGCAGATGAGTCAAAGTGAGAAAACACACAGAATTATGAAACAGCTTGGCACATTCAGGAAAGGAACTCATAATGACCTAATGGCTCTATGAGCGCTGAAGTGAACAGGAAAAGGATGGATGGGGCAGGGGAGACTGTCTGTATCAGATATGGGTTTCTTTGTATGCACTAGCAAGGCGTCTAAGAGTCATTCTGTACTACAGACAATTAGAAATTGCTGAATGTCACCAGGATGCCATGTTATATCCTAGATTTGCTAGGAGAGGCTGGATTTGAGTGGGACAGTGTTGTTGAATCAGAGATGGATAGACCCATTGGGAGATATCCTGAACTATTTAGGTATACGTGTTCACACAGGTAAATTGTATTCCTAGAGAAATCTTTCAGTCTGAGTGGGGTTTCCTTATTTCTCACCAGCTATATGAAAGTGCATAGGCACTAATTATTGCATACAAATGGATACATCATGGCATTATATTTATTATTTTAGTGTAAAATTCATAGAACTTTTTTCCTCATAAATTTTTTATTCCACTATCATGTACTTAACAAGGTTATCCATTCTAGAAGATTTAGGACCATTCTGGAATTTAAAAAGCAAGACTTCTCTCCATCTTATGCCAGTTGTGTGTGCACTTTCTCACCTCTAATATTGTCTGGGTTCTTACCCACAGGAGGGTTTCAATAATCCACCTGTGATGAAAACATAACCTCCGTCTCTGCCAAGACAGCAGCACTTTTTGTAACTATCATGACAAACAAGTTGCCAGGAGAATGTAGCGGTCTGCCGCATAAGAATATCTGGGAGCACGGTAACAATATGGAGGCTGGCATCAGAACGTGGGGAGGCTTAATTCTGATCCAACACTCAAGGATGTCTTTTAAAGGGACTGGAAGGGATCTGTTCTCTCAATTTACTGCCTGACTAGCTGCTTCTGGATTTTAAAGGTGAATGTATCATCCTAGCTGGTCCTGGGGAATACAGAGTGGAAAAAAGAGACATGAGACACTTAGGGAGAAATACTGCTGTGCCCTGGGAGCCTGAAACAGCTGCATGCATAAATGAGATGGTCCAAGTCAGGGCACTTACCTTGGCTCAACAGCCTGCAAGGAGTTAGAATGTGAGAACAAATTCTTCACTGGTTCTAAGATTGGAAGAAGTAGGAAAAAGAGATTCAGGTATTGAGTCGCTAAGAGAAACCCACTCCCTAATCCTAAAATGAGTGACCAGACCCAGATTACCCCACTGCTTTCAAGCTGATAATCAGGACTGGAGGAGAGGACAGCCCTGGGCACTAAGATAGTATCTGCGCCTGAAGTGGCACCAGGCTGGCTCTTCCAGCATCCTGGGCCCAGAACCCCCATTGCCTTCCTAGGGAGCACTGTGGGGGTCTCAGGGATGCCAAACTGGGAAGGTCGTTGGATTCTGAGGACTTTATAGCATATCAAGAGTTTCCCTGCATCTCTGTCAACACCCAAGAGGAAAGAGTTTTGACGATAGCAGTTCGAATCTCTATGGGACCCAAGAGAAATTTTGTTTACCTGTTATGGCTACTGTATTTATCCTACGTAATAGTTCCACAGGGGGGAAAAATCACTTATGGTCACATACTTTGAAAATAATCACATTTTAATTTATTCTTTGTTGAAAAGTGAAGAGAGATAAAAAGTACTGCTTTTAAATTTCTAATTACAGATTTTCAATTAGGATTCAACCTCTGGCTTACTTGAAATAGGATGAACATATCAATGTTCCGAAGGAAACAATGATATCTGAAGAAGACTGGTATTGCTTCATTTTAGTAAAAGTTAAATAAATAAAAGCTTCTGTTTTAAATACTCATGCCATACTTGTGTGTTAAATAAATTTATCATGATGGAGTCATTGTTACTTTGTCAGCTGCCTTTGGGTACCACTTGAGTAATATCTCACCTTCTGGGATAAAGTGCTCATTAACTAGATATCACTTTTCTGTGGCCCGTAGAGCTCTTAAGCAGCTCTTGCACAAAGAATAGCTGTCAAATTCTTTATGGTTTCATGAAATGATAAAGAAACATTCTGAGTTGTCGCTGGCACTTACAGTAATTAAGCAAGCAGCTTTCAACATAGCTCCTCTCACAGACTGAAGTTTGAAAATTGCAGTGAATGAAAATAAAGGGGTTCTTTCAAATTTTTGACCTCTATCTATCTCAAAGTCTGAAAGATATTCTAACATTCCCTAAAATAGATCATTAGATGTTAATCACGATTTTCCAACAAGGATTTAAACTATTATGATATGGTGGTTACTAGTAGAAAGATGGCAGAAATTTGACTCAACAATAGCTGTCTTAATCATGTCCAGCTCACCTGTGTGAGGTAGGAGGAGCACACTTCTCTAGAGGTAAGAACTACACCACTACACCCCTATTATGAGAGGAGACAATGGATTACCGTGAATATGACCTTTAACTCTTCCACTGAAATTCCATACAAATAATCCTAAACAGATTGTAGAAGTCCAGAAGACTCAAACTAGGCAGATCTTATGACACACTGACACAATGGCACTCTCAACT
>RJWT010042734.1:0-12078 GCA_004365215.1 Cuniculus paca | reverse complement strand
TGTCTTTAGTTTCCTTCATGTCAACTTGCCAGCTTTCAAATGAATTTTTAATTTTCTGTATATTTCTTTGAATCTGTTTCATACATTCTAAATCTCTCTTCTGCTGTTCATTCATGGTTTCCCTCATTTTCCTATGCTCCTTTATATTTTTATATGTGTCTTCTTTAGAGATGTTTAGTATTTCTTTTATTATGGTTTTCATTTCTTCTTTTACCTGGGATAGAATTTCTGTTCTAATTTCTCTTAAAACTTCCTGAAGTTGTTTCTTCACTTCAGTTGACATCACTTCAGACATTTCAGGTGTGCAATTCTCGATCTCCATGTTTTCCTCTTGTGGAATTGCGCTGCTTGGGTTAGATGCCAGAGATTGCCCTCTCCCTGTTCGTCTTGGCATATTCTGATATCTTCCACCCCCGAGTAGTGTGGTCCCAGGCACCCCAGTACTGGCCACAACTCCGAAGCTAGACTGTTTTGTCTTTTCTAGCCAGTGCTTGCTACGTATATCCGATGTTGGGCACCTGTGTCTCTGCACTGAGCTGGGCACCAAGCCACCCGGGGTTTGCACAGGAGCAGACCTGGGCAGGCCCTGTGAATCTAAGCTGTTTAGGAACCTAGGCAATATTGCCTGAAATGCACATGGGAGCAGATCTCCGACCAATCAGCTTCCGCAGGTCTGCCCACAACCTTGCACTGACGCCAGAAGTGGTTAGCAGTCTTGGCCCCTGGCGGCCTAACCTGCCTGACTCCAAGATGGAGCCTGGCCGATCACTGTCTCCCGTGGGGCAGGGGGGTGGAATTCCAAGCACTCACCTGCAGCCAGCACAAATCTCCGTGTCCGCCACTCTCCTTCACTCCCGCGCCTTTCCGCAGAGACCTCTGGGGTCCACCACAGCTGCGACCATGACCGCAACCAGGACCGCGTGTCTCCAGGCTCAGCAGCTCTTCTGGCATGGTGAATCCGGCTCCAGGCTGAGGCGCTGCCAGCCACACTGTTTTTCTTCATTTAAATTCTTTTTATTCTCTTTGTGGGCTTCAGTTCATATTTTAGATTCTTCCTTGGTCCAGGGGACCCACTTCCTTCCTTCTTGTCCTCTCCATGATGTTGTATTCCAGCATCTGAACTGTTTCTCTGAGAGACTGTTTACTGTTCCGCTGTCTTTCTTAATTCTATATTAAATATTTTAAAATATATTTGGGGCGGACCTGGAGATGTAGTTATGTGGTAGAGACTTGCCTAGCCTGCACAAGCCCCTGGGAATGTTTGTGGGGAGTTTAGTTGGGTATGATGGTACACACCTATAATCCCAGCAATCTGAGAGACTGAGGCAGCAGTATCACAAGTTTAAGTCCAGTGAAGGTAACTTAGAGGTTTAATAAGACCTGTCTCAGAATTTTAAAAGGGAGGTGAAGCTCTGTGAAAAGTCCGTGGGTTCTATCCTCAGTACTACTGAAAAAAAAAAAAAGGGCTGTGTATAGATGTATGTATATGTGATATAGGTGTGTAGGTATGTTTAAGAATGTCAAGAAAGGGCCCGGGGATCTAGCTCAGCAGTCTAAGCGCCTGCCTGGCAAGTGCAAGGTCATGAGTTCAATCCCCGGTGCCGCAAAAAAAAAAAAAAAAAAAGTCAAGAAAAGCATGAATGTAATGATAGAAATAGAAAATTGTTTTAGGAGACTTAACTGGAACTAGGTATAGTAGTTCTCACTTGTAATCCCAGCTACTTTAGAGCCTGAGAAAGGGGAATTGATTATAAATGTTCAGGTTATAATACATATAGTAGAAAATGTTAATGATTTTGGCTTAGCAGAGATTTCTTAGATCACACTCAGCATGAGCCAGCCATAAGAAAAGTAAGAGATATATTGAACTTAATGTTAAGAAAATGAAAAGGCACATCACAAATGGGAGAAGGTATATGCAAAATGTTTTTCTGATAAAAGAATTATATGCAGAATACTTTGCATCCATAGAGTTCTAAGAGTGGCAATTTGATTTCATTTTAGTGGCCAAAAGAGTATGAGCAAACACTACACAGGGGTAGAGATGGCAGATACTCACACACAAAGATGTTCAATTACTCTTTAAAGAAGTGCAGATTACAGTGTTATTCTCCGATGTACCCCAAAGAAAGGATAAAATTTAAAAGACTGACAGTCCATGTCCTGGCTAAGCTGTGGAGCGTGGAAATGAAAAATGGTAACCGCCACTTTGAAAAACAGTTTGGCACTTTGGTATGTAGTTAGGCACAGACTGGCCAGATATTTCTTTTGGAGAATCCGATGTCTCAATTTTTTTCCCCTTTCAGTTCTTAGACTGGTCACACTCCTCAGAGAAAACTATTGATTTCCTGCCTACAATACAATATAAAGACCAGGATGCTGGTTTTCTAGCCCCAAGTAGGGCAAAGCTAGAGAGAGTTCTGTATTTGTTATACTTAAGCCTTCTCTGAGCCCTGTTTTCAGTATGACATCCTTAACCGCAGGTGTGTGTAGTGTACCTTAGCCTAGAGACACTTTGTTTTATTTTACCCATAGATCTCTGACTTTTCTGCTGGTTTTGGGTTTTAGATAGGGCCAAATACCTTAGTTGTGGAATAATCACTATAGATTTAACTGCTTGCGGCCAGGCATGGTGGCTCACACCTGTAATCCCAGGATTTGAGAGGCTGAGGCAAGAGGATTGCCATGAATTTGAGGCTAGCCTGGGTTACATAGTGAGTTTTAAGACCATTAGGGTGAGTCTTGGTGCCATCAATTCCTTGGGACTTGAGGGATGCTGGTAATAAACCAGGTTGCTTCTCAGCTGTCTCTAGTTTTAGGATGGAATTTTTTAAGTCTGTTGAATTATCTGCTATTCATCCATTTGTTTCTAGATTCTGAAATTTTGTTGTTGCCACTGCTCTTTTTCACACTCATGTGAGTTTGTTTAAAAGAAGAAGAAAAGTGCTCATTTAAGGAGTGAATTCAATGAGTATATGATCAATCCATTATCTTGTCCTGGATGTCAGGTGGCTATTGTCATTAGGAAATTCTGACTTTCCGAAAGCTCATATTGTTTCCCTGTAGCTTTACCGAGTGGTTCTAGTCTTATTCATGACAGCCACACAAAGCATTTTTTGAATGAACACTTAGTCCCCACCCCACACCCCAGTCTTCAATCTAAGTGTTTCCACCTCTTTCAAGTTTTATTTTCTCTGAGTTGATTCATGCAGACTTAATGTGGTAGAATGTCTGCTTATATTCTTTGTTAAGGCAGTAAACTACTCATTTATATTAAGTAAAAATTAGGACTTATAGGAAAGTATGTAAGAATTTTTTGTTTTAGTTTGTTGTGGTGCTGGCAGTCAAACCCAGGGTTTTAAGCATGCTAGGTGAGCATTCAACCACTGAACCACTACCCCCGGCTCCAAGAAAATATGTACTATTATGTTCATATAACCTGCAGTAGTTTGGAGAGCTTGAATCTGGTTTAAGTCTGGTCTGGGATTACCCTTTCCCTGCCAACTGTCTAGCCAGTGTTTTTTCTCTGAGAACCATCATTACCAGAGCTTGGTTTAATTGTCAGCTTTTCACTGAACTGATTTGTACCAAAGCCCTGTTCATTTTTGCAGACTCTATCTTCTCTTTTCTGTATAAGGGTGATAATTCTTGTCTATATTTATCTTCTGGATCTATCAAACCTAAAACAGTAAAGAGCAAGCTAAAGGTGTATAAAGAAGTGCAAGATAGTTATTTTTGTGATTCTTCATTATCATGATGATACTCAAATGTTTGACAATAACGAAATATTCTTTAGAAATCATTTTGAAAAGATGTTTAAAATTCAGACTTTTCACTTTGAGTCGTATATTCAGATTTTATTGCCATGTGCTTCCATTTTTATGATACTTAGATACATTGTGATATTTTGGTTATAAGCCTGCAAGACCTTGTCTTTGGCTTGTTTTAGGGCATCTATCTTGTCTGTCCCTCAAGGATCAGTGGCATATTCACACCGAAAAACACTAATAAAACTGAGTCTATTTTTATTATCTTGCAGTGGTAGGGATTGAACCAGGGCCTTGTCAGTGCTAGGTAAGTCCTTTACCACTGGAGCTGAGCTACATCCTCCAGCCCTTGAGTCCATTTTTACATAGTATCTGTGACCTTTTGCAAGTCAGAGCCCTAGTTTCCTCATCAGTAGATCAGAAAAATTGGACAAGGAAACCTGGAATGAGTCTCCTTCTGATTTTTATTCCATGACTTTATGAATGAGCAGTCATAGGCCCACTCAGCATCACTTGGTCTATTTAGCCCATGTTCATACTTTCGTGTTTTAAACCTTCAATTACACTTGCCCACAGAATATACTTAGACATTCAGTGTAAAGTAGCTCATATCCTTACTGACTTGTTGCATGAACATGTCCCAGCTCACAAATAGCAAGAGTCTGTCTTCTGCGATGCTTGTTTACCCCGAGGTGGAGGAAAGGAGGGACTCAGCCTCATGAGCTTGGTCTGGGAAGCCTAACCAATTCAAGTTCTTCTTCCCTTTGTAAAGACTGGAGTATTCCAAATTATAGTTTCATAGTTAATTAACCCCTATGAATGATCATTTAGAATGTTTGAGTTTTTTTCCCTGTTACAAGCAGTGTTTTTATGAATGTCTGTGTCATTACTCTCTAATAAATGTGTCATAGGGTTGGTTAATTTCTAGAAGTAGAATTACTCTTTCAAAAAGTGGGAATATTTTTTGTTCTAATATATACTGCCAAAATAAAGATTAAAAAGCAAGTACTTAACCTCTTGAAGTTTGTGTTCACTTATATGTAAATGAGGATAATTATAATATTTTATCCCACAAGATTGCAGTCAGCTGCTGGCTGTCAAAAGCTCTGGCATATAGAAAACCCTGAGTGAGTGTCAATTGCCTTTCTTAATCTGTAATGATAATATGTCACTTGTTATAGCAGTGTGCCTTGCCTTTCTCTTTATCTTTCTTTTTTTTTCCCCCCCAGCTATGACTCAAGGCCTGAGATAAAGGAAATCTTCTTTTGAAAACTAAGAGAACTTTGTCCTTTGGTTGGATTCTTCAACACAGCCAGTGAAAACAGAGCACTGTATTTATTGTCACTGATGCATCACTGTTGTTTCCAAGAAAGAATGTGAGACAATCCTAGACCATAATGCAGAGTAACATGTAGACATAAATGATGCACATGATGTTCACACAGTGAGTCACAAAGATACAAAATGGTATTGTTTACATTACTAGAAAATTACTGGTTTTCCAATGGCAATAACTCATGTATGAGAGTTAGTCCACTGGATAGATAGGGACCACATCCTGTGTGAGGCAGATAAATGTAGAGTTGGTATTCGATACACATTCTTGTAGTGGGAATCCATCCGTAGCAGCATCATAAAGCATGTGGCAGAGGTGCTTTGCTTTATCCTCCTAAAACTAACAAGTGAGTCATCCCCACTGAAAGCCAGGCAGCTCTGAGTGGCAGTGTGGGGCTAGAAGCTTGTAGAACAGGTTGAGGATTCTTTATGTAGTCTTCCTTCACAGAAGCATTAATTTAGAAGGAAGCCAACAAGTCACTGGTCAGTCCTCAGTGACATGGCCCTTCCTTTTGGTGGCAGTATACAATTTTCACTTTTTACTTGCTCCAGAGATGCACTCTCCTTAAAACCAGTCTCTCCCCTGCTAACAAAAGAGCGAATCTAGTTTACATTGAACACTAACGTTTGTTCTGGAATTCTGCGCTCCATTTACTAAACTTCCCCTTCAGAAAACATGTGGGAAGAATTAAAAAGTAAAGTGCACTCCAGTTTTTCACTTACACTATCTTGATCAAATCGTTATTCTGAGATTTTTTTTTTCTTTTTAACAATAAAGTGGGGAGAGAAGGAGTCAAACTTTGACTGCTTTCTCCATTCTTTGGTGTGAGTGGGAAGTGTGTAGTTGGTGGCTTTGTTTTTTTCTTTCTGTCTTCAGGACAGTAAGAGACTTGCTTGCTGAACTTGTGCTCAGTTAGCTTTGTTTTGGGTCTGCACAACCAGCCACAGGGCCTCCCAGTTGGTGAGCACACTCCACTGGCCTTGCTGTGCCAGTCCTTCCTTGATGCATGTGACTGAGGAGAAAGAAAGTTCCATTAGGTGTTACTACTTTTGCTCAGACTTTGGGGAAAAAAAAAAAGAATATATATATAATAATCACCTCTGTCCTTGAGAAAAATTTTTTTTTTTAGAAAAATCTCAAATGAATAGAGAATTTATTTCATTGCAGTCCAATTGTATAGAGGCACACTGTTTGAAGAAAAGAAGCAAAAAGGCTGTGTATAAGTTTTTGGTACTGTGTACCACCTCTGTTATTCTTCTAAAGCTGAAGTATTCATGTACTTAAACCATATTCTATTTAATTGTGTTTGATTTCAAATATATATATATATAAATTATATTTAAAATTGTGTCAATTTTCTGCTTTCAGGGCATTGATGGCTCTTTATATATTGATCCTTCCTAATATATCCATACCCAGCACATGAGCAACTATTGGACTTAGCCTTATGTTAGCAATGTAGGCATAGAACTGAGGTTTTAAAAAATATATATATATATGTATATATGTACATATATACGTATATGTACATATATATATATATAGTGTGTGTGATTAACTCATTTTGTTCTTTTAACAAAATACTTCCATCCACTTCACGTTGCTTCAAACCTTAAACGAGAAAAGCAATATAAAGGTCATAGAATAAAATGTGGTTTTAATGATTCTTGCTGCCTCTGCATGCTTTGAAATAATTTCTGTAAGACTCTAGGCTAAAAACTAGTGGTTTCCATTGAGATAATTTCTAGTCATTTCTTAGTATACATTTTGTGCTTCCGAGTTACATACACCAGTAGTCGTAATTGTCTTATAAAGAGAAAAACAACAAGTTTGAGACTAGGTCTGCTGTGACCTTCTATGAGATAAAAGCACTGTGACCTGAAATTATTAGTTAGGTTTAATATATGATCTAAATTAGATGCTTGTACTCACTGAAAATTGGATCCATCTAACGCTGAGCACTCACTTATATTCCAGGTGCCATGCAGTGTACCTACAAAATGTCATTCTGTGGTGAGTTTTTTATAAGGTCAAGGAATTATTTCAACACTCTTCATCCTTATCATGTCATTGACATCAACATAAATTGTTTAAAAAGTAAAATATTAATGAGAAAGTGATACCTTTTGCAACTTGGTGTGTCATCACTCTGATAACATTTGATGAGTATAAAACAAATGATGAACAGTAAAACAGGGACCAAACTTTTGTAACTTATTCTATTTGGGTCTCAATATTCAGCAGAGCTTTATGAAATGTAAGTCATTTATAGTACTAGAACTTTGACTAGTTCAATAGAAATTTGGAGGGGAATGTCATTCTGAATTGAGGAAAGTAAAAACTTTATTGTTTTATTTAAGTACTGAGAACTAAGCACCTGATGAAACAGCTAACACAGTTTAAGAACCTACCTGACTTAAAATTAATTCACCTCATACACTTCTACAGAGTGAGGGTCATATATGTGCACAGGGACCTTTCTCACCATCTCTTCTACCTTCCAGTTGATGGGACCAGAGTAAAACTGATCTAAAAAGGCTCGAGGCAGTTCTTTATCTTAACAATTTTGCATGTGGATGGAAAGCTGCCAGTCATGGTCTTAGGATGATGCCTTGGATGGGGCACCTATAGAAGCAGGAACTGACACTGTGTGGACAAGCAGGAGAGAGTAGCTGCCTTGGTAACACTGAGGACTCCCTTGGTCTTGGCATTCAGTCCTGCATCCTTGCCTTGGCCTGCATTCATCCCTCACGTCTCTGTCCAGTTCTGCATCTTTCCTTTGGCCTGTGCTCATTCCTCAGGTATGCATACAATGAATCTTGATTTTTAAAAATCAGCCTGAAGGGATTACATGCAACCAAAAGGACCTTGACTAAAGGGCTGCCCTATTGTTCTAATCCTAATCCTTATATATGCTCAATACCTGTGCTGCTGAATTCTGGAGAATTTTTCTCCAGTAAACCTTCTTTGGTTATTTCGTGTGTTCCCTCAAAATGGAATCCTATCCTAATGGAACTAAAAGACATTCCCCCCAGGTATTCAGGAGGCTGAGGTGGGAGGTCAGTTCAAGGTCAACCTAGGAGACTTATTAAGACCCTGTCTCAAAATTTAAAAGTATAAAAAGGACTGGGGATGTAGCTCAGGGTTTCTTGGGTCAATTTTTCATATGGGATAGGCGAAGGGGGAAAAGACCCTTCTTATCGTGAGTACTTACTCAGGTCCTTTTCATGCTTCCTACATCCTACTGAAGGATAAACACGAGTCCATCTCTCTTAGCAGCGTACTAATCCCAGAAATAGAAGGAGTTTCATTTACTGGGTAACCAAAGTTTAAAATGGGAAGAGGGTATAACTATTACAAAATCTATAAATGCTGACCACTTCTGTATACTAAGCCAGATCTCTGGCCTTTGGCTAGAGTCACGAAATACAGAGTAAACCTCAGTAAATCCTTCAAGATTATGAACTTGGCAGTGGGGTAGCGGGATACTCACACTAAGAGTTAACCTCTGAGTCCCTTTCAGGTGGGCAGTGAGGATGCCTCTCTCTGCTTGAGCAAGACTGGGAATGTCTCAGAGTAGGGGAAAGGATACTGTGGGTTCTGGATAGGTGAGGATGCCCAGGAAAGGCATTGGAGGGGACCGGTGTGAGCAGAGACCCTGAGGACATTCATGTTCAGGGAGAGTTTCTACTGTTTGCTTACCTGGCATAGAGGAAAGCAAATATTCTTGTTGGGGTAATTTTATGCAAACAAGTATTTCTTCAGTTTGTTGCTTTCAAACTACTTGCCTCTGGTGCAGTCAGAATGCCACAGAACTTACCTGGAATCAGTGAGCCTCTTGCTTAAGGGTGGTAGTGCATCTACAACCCCCTGGCACCATTGAGGCATCTGTGGGACTGGGCCCTTAGGTGTCCCCTGAGCACAGGGTATGAACCCAGTCTGGAACAGGTGGGTCCTCTTGTCCCAGTCTGTCTATGGTGGGTGGGATTTGGCAAGGAGCAATTGAGAGATAAAAATTGCACCAACTGTGGCATTTCCCTCAGCTTTGAATTTCTGAGTCCTCTGTCTTCAATATGCTCTAAATGACCCTAAGCTGTTCTCTGCCTGCATCATGTGCCATGCAACAGGCTTTAACTGAAGAAAAACACCTGACCAGGACTTGAGCCTTCAGACTAAGCATAGCTCCAAGTGGTGGGTTGAAGCTCAGAACCTCACCAAATCCCCAACAGGCCCACCCAGATTTTACTTTTCCTTCTCTTACCAGGAAGCAGCCATCGTTCCTTTAATTACAGAACTATTAGTGTAATAAATGTTCACCCTGTGAATGTCAAGTACTATTTATAGTATAGGAACAGAGGAAGAAATAAAACTTCCAGGCCTCTCAGAGCTACTGAGAAGTTACAAATTAGAAATTGTGTTAAAAGTATGTGGTGGGCTGGAGATGTCACCCTGTGGGAGAGTACATGTTTAGGATGTATTAGACCCTGAGTTCAATAGCACTAGAAAATTAAGCAATTAATAATAAGACATATTCTGGAATGTTTTTATTCAGGATGGCCTTTTGAGCCCATGATGTAACCCTCTTATCCCTATTCCCCATCACTACTGAAAGTCATCAGCCTCCTGCTGAGCTAATAGGGAGAACTGTAGTTTGGAGAGGGTGGGACAGAGAAACTGAAAAGGTTTTACTCTCCTGTGCCCTCTCAGCCTCAGCCTTCCACAAGGACCAGTTGCTGTGTGACTCCATTTTCTTGCTACAAGACTAGAGGTTTTGACACTTAGGTGTTGATCAAGGTATCAACATCTTGATGCCAGACCATCAAAGCTAGTCTCTCTCTCAATAAGACAGTCATTGAAGAAGTCACAGGATTAGTCTTAGCTCTTTGCAGAGCTTTGGTGCATGTTAATTTTAGAGCAGGAAAACTAATGTAAGGTTATTTTGTGCATGTGATATAAAATCATGGCCTTAGAAAAACAGCTAGATTTTAAGGTAATTTCATGAAGTGATGGACTTCTCTTGTGAGTTCTGCTTTAATGATAATAGCATAATTGAGTACTTAACATGTGTGAGACACTATCTCAACTGATCCTTATAACAATCTTACAAGGTTAAGTGCTTGTTTTTTCCTCTTATAAATGAGGATGCTGAGGCTTACCAGGTAAAGAAATTTCTCCCGATCTCATAGCTAAGAATCAAACCCAAAAAGCAAGGTTCCTGCTTACTCACTTTATTGTCAGATTGCAAGTAGCTGTTTGTTCCTCTTTCTTTCATTTTGCCACTAGTCAGTATTTACCACAGACTAGTACAGCAGATGTCAAAGGCTTAAGAAAAATTAGGGAGTTGTGGCTTTAAAATGGAAAACATCCCATCCATTACCTTAAGCCAGTAATTTTTTAGCTTTCATGCACACCTGGATCTCCTGAAAGACTTAATAAAACACAGAGTTCTTGATTTAGTAAATCTGGGGTGGCATCAGAATTTGCATTTTTAACAAATTCCCAGATGATGATATTGATGTCATAGTCATCAGTACTTGTTATTTTCTCAGGCTTTTGGGGTGATACCCTAGGTCCCCATGGAGCTCTTTGCATAAATCCTGTCTGGTCTCTATTTCCTTCCATTTTGCCTCCCAGATGCTTGATGCCATTTGCCCTCTGAGATCCTGACCATGCCTTTCTTGACGTCTTCTTTGCTGTTCACCTTTCCAAGTCCCTCCCATATCATGCTCTTAATACAGTCTCCTTTTCTCTTCCTTCTTCATCTTGCTCTTGGGTCCTTCCTCCTGCACTTGTTTGCTGAAGCCTGTTACTTCCTTTT
Organism: Cuniculus paca; assembly: GCA_004365215.1. Taxonomy (NCBI): domain Eukaryota; kingdom Metazoa; phylum Chordata; class Mammalia; order Rodentia; family Cuniculidae; genus Cuniculus; species Cuniculus paca. The sequence continues at coordinate 1,157 of RJWT010042734.1, read as the reverse complement.
TCTAGCTGCCAGGGAATACAGTAATGTCCAGGGCAGATACACTGCCTACCTTCCTTGCAGTCTTGAAAATGTAATGACAATTTACTATGATGAGTACTGTGAGAGAAAGAAACCTGTTGGGGGCAGTTTAGGGGGATATCCTCCCTTCCCCTTCCTGGCCATCTCTTTCTCCAGGACTTGCCCATTCTGCACATCTCTTTTTTCCTCAGAATACCGTTTCTTCCCAGACCTGATACATGGAGGAGTCTCCTAGCCCCCAACTATATGAGGACTCCATGTCATCATTGTCCACAAACTTCTGGGCAGGACCTTTCTCCACGTCCTCATTCAAACCCTTGTTACCTGGGGAGGCTGTCCCCTTCCATCAGCTCTCTTCATTCCATTCCGACCCCAGGAAACATTGCTGTCCATGGTGATCTGCCCAAATCCTATCCTTCAACTAGTTTCTTTGCTATTTTATTCCTCAGTCACCCCCATAACTGGTTGGTTGTCATTTCCTGCAACTGTTCTACCTCTGGCTGCTCCTCACACATTTTGGTCTACCATCCTCAAGGCAAATTTTTAAATGGTTATAGTTTCTCCTATTGAAGTGAGTTAAAAGCGGGGAAGGAGAAAACGTCATTATTCTAGGAAGATATTCCCTCATATTTCAAGAGTAAGGTTTTGCAAACTAACATCTCAAAGAGCTATTTCAAGAGCAATAAGCATGTGATTCTATTTTAAGGATTAGAAATGTATACCTACATGATAAATTGGGACTGAAGGAAAATGGTCCTAATGCGACATTTTGGATCAAGCTTTCCAGTAAGAATGTTAGGCATGTATTTTGAAAGTGCAGCATTTCAGGCTGTGGGTGTAATTTAGTGGTACAGTGTTTGCCTAGCATGTGTTAAGGCTCTGGATTTGATCCTCAACATTGCCAAAAAACAAAGTGCTGCCTCTCAATTAGATGTAGATGAAGGAGATTCACTTCAAGAAAGTCTGGCTGTAATATGAAGACATTGATATACAAAATGCTTGTGGAGAATTTGAATAAAATTGTTACTTGAAATGTGCAAGTGGGAAAAAAAGCAATATTTTGTATTACTGTATTGTATATTCTGTTATTTTAAATAAGCATGTATAACTGAATAAATTAGATATTATAAATAGACATC
>RJWT010042733.1:0-12078 GCA_004365215.1 Cuniculus paca | reverse complement strand
AAAGAGTAAATAAGATCCAAAATCTTCAGTAAATATTGTGAAATGATAAGAAACTCTTCAAAGGGGTAAAATAACTCAGATAGGAAAAAGGAGAAAAGAAGGGAAAAAGAAAAAGATATAAATTTGTATATATACACTAAAGATAGCTAAGATTATTGTACTAGTAATTCTATTAGTTCTGGGAACTAAACATTTAACATTCATAGGATTAGATCAATTTTGCATGTCTATATCTGGTCATTTGAGTAACTCTTTTGAAGCTAACTATACACAATAACAACCTTTGTTAAGTTCTTACCACTTGTTTTGAAAGCCTATATTGTTATTGTTTTGGGTTTTTTGTTATTGCTGCTTATTTGTCTCTTTTGTTTTTTGTTTTGCTTTTCCCTCTTTAAAATAAAATAAAACAATAAAGAAATCATAAAAAGAAACTGATTAAAATTCTAGAACTGAGGAATACAATGACCAAAGTATAATAGAAAGTTTTATCAGCTGACTCAGTCAAGCAGAATAAAGAATGATGTACTTGAAAACAGATGCTTTGAAATTATTCAGAGGAGAAAAAAGAATGAAAAAGCAAAAAAATCTATGTAGTTTAATAGACACTGATGCAAACATTAGCAAATGAGAACTAATAGACTCATGCAATTTTTAGAAGCAGGAGAAAGAACGTAGCATAAAGTAATGATATTTAAATGAATAATGACTAAAAACTTCCCGAATCTTGACAGTACATTGACTTCTAACACCATGAAGTTCAGAAATTCTCCAACAGGATCGTCCAAAAGAGGAACAAATATACCACGACACATTTTAATCATATTGTCGAGTTGAGAACAAACAGAATTGTGAGAGCAGTAAGACAAAAACGAGTTGTCCCAAATAAAGGAACTTACCTAACTTTATCAACAGATTTCTCAGCAGAAACCTTGCCAACAAGGAAAGAGTGGATAATAAATTCTGAGAATTATGAAAGAAAAAAAATCTACTAGAAGAAATTTGACCAGGCAAAATTATCCTTTATAAATGATCAAAAGGTAAATTCTTCCCCATACAAGCAAAAACTGAGGAAGCTTCTCATCACTAATAATTATCCTATAAGAAATGCTTGAGGGAGTTCTTCAATTTGAAATGAAAATATGTTAAACAACTGCATGAAAGCATATAAAAATAAATTTCACATACAAAAGTAATTATACAGGCCAGTGGTGTAATTCAGAGGAACAGCACCTTCCTGACTAGTGCAAGGTCCTGAGTTTGATTCCTGGTACCAAAAAAAAACTAATTGTATAATAAAATACAGAAAAACATATTAATGTAATGATGTACATAAATAAATTTTAATCCTAATATGACAGTTAAAAGACAAAAATATTAAGAATGAGTATAAGTCAGGAAAAAGTTCAGGACACAGTGCTTGCCTGGCAAGTGTGAAGTTGTGAGTTTGATTCCCAATACAAAAAAAAAAAAAGAATGAATATAATCACAAAAAGCCAGCATGGTGGCTCATGCCTGTAATCCCAGCACTCAGGAGGCTGAGACAGGAGGATTGTTGTGACTTCGAGACCAGCCTGGGCTACAAAGTGAGCTCAAGGCCAGCCTGAACGGCATAGTGAGACCCTGTCTCAAAAAGACAAAGGCCGGGGATCTAGCTCAGTGGCCTAAGCACCTGCCTGGCAAGTGCAAGGTTGTGAGTTCAATCCCTGGTACTGCAAAAAAAAAAAAAAAAAAAGGTATATATATATATATATATATATATATATATATATAATCACAAAAGTTTACTAATGCCTACTCAGTATAATAAGAAGTAAAATTTTGACTGTAAGTAAACAAACTAAGGAGGAGAGCAAATATAGTTTTGTGGGAAATAAAAGTCAAATTAGGAATTTAAATGATTATGACTACAACACATTTTATGCAAACCTCATAGTACAACAACAACAACAAAAACTTGATAGGACTCAAAATGGAAAAGAAAAAAATCAAAGCTTATTATTACTGAGAGATGATCAAGTAACAAAGGAAGACACCAAGAAAGAAAGAGAAAAATAAACAAAAAGCAGCAAAACAGACAACTACAAAAATGATAAAATGTTAGAAGTAAACCCTCACCTACCAAGAACTTGCAATATAAATTGAATAAACACCCTAATCAAAGATGTGATGTGGCTGAACAGACTAGGAAAATAAGATCCAGTTATTTCTTTCTACAAAAGACTAATTTTAGATTCAAGAACCCACTGCATCAGTCATTTTCTTGGTGCTGGGACAAAAAACCTTACACCCACAGTTTAAGGAGAAAAAGCTTAAATTAGATTCATGGTATCAGAGGGTTCAGTTCATGGGGATAATGGAGGAAAAGTCCTCAATTCATGGCATCCAAGAACCAAAGAGTTACAATGAGAGATAATCTTCTAATGGCAGGGCTTTAGGGATCCACCGCCTACAACACAGTCTCGCATCCTAACAGCACATTCAGCTATGAATTCATCAATGGATTAGACTACTGGTGCATATAGTGCCCCATGATCTGATCACCTTCCATAAGCCCCACCTCTGAACACATGAGACATCATGGGACATTTTATATCTAAGTCATAACACACACAGACTGAAAGTAAAAGGATGGGAAAGGATATTTCATGCAAATTGTAATCAAAAATGAAAAAGCAGGAGTAATTATACTCAGATCATACAAGATAGACTTTAAATAAAATGTCTCAAAAAAAATAAAACGTCTCTAGACACAAGAATGTCATATAATGATTTAAAAGGTCGGAAGATATAACAATTTAAATACATATGCACCCAACAAAAAAACACCGTAATATATAAAGCAAATATTGACAGATATGAAGGGAGAAATTGATGGCAATACAATGATAGTCAGAAACATCAATATTCCACTTTTAATAATGGATAGGATACCCACACCGAAAATCATTAAAGAAATAGCTAGCTTGAACAACAATATAAACTAAATGGACCTAATACACACATTTAAGACCTTCTACCCAATAGAAGAATACAGGCTTCTCAATTATATATGGAATATTCTCTAAGACAGACCATACACACAGCAAACCATAAAACAAATCTTAGAAGTTGGGCATGGTAGCCTATGCCAGTAATCTCAGCACTTGGGAGGCTGAGGCAGGAGGTTTGCTGTGAGTCTGAGGCCAGCCTGGGGTGCATAGTGAGTTCAAGTCCAACTTGAAGTACATAGTTAGATCCAGCCTCAAAATACCAAAAAAAATAATTAATTAATTTAAGAGTCTTAGAATATTTAAGAAGATCAAAGCTATTTCGAGCATATTTTAGTATCTTTTAAACTAAGAATGAGTAAAAGTAAGAAAATGGAAAAATTCACAAATACATGGAAGCTAAGTGACATACTCTTGATAACCATTAGTTTAAAAAGGAAATTAAAAGTGAATTTTAAAAATGGCTCAAAAAAACCCACAAATAAACATACAGTATACCAAAATTTTGGGATGCAGCAAGAAAAGTAGTAAGAGGTGAGTTTAAAGAAATATATTCTTGTTTTCATTAAATAAAAAGAAAGATTGCAAATGAACAACCTAAATTTACATCTCAGAGAATTAAAAAAAGAAACGAAGACCAAAATTAGCAGGAGGGAAATAATAAGCTACAACCCAAATAAGTTAACAAAATAATTGAAAATAATTTAAAAGTCAACAAAATTAAGAGTTAGATTTTCTGAAATAAAGTTGACATTCTTACCTATACTAAATCAGAAATTAAAAAGTACACATCACACTGAATGCTTCAGAAACAAAAATACCATAATAGAGCTGAAAGGAAAAATTCACACAAATTAAACAACAGAGTTTGAAGAAAGAACCAGTTTTTAAATCAAATATCAGTCCAGACTGAACATGGTTTGGAATGCTTTACTACACTACATGTCTTTATAGTGACATCCTTTATAGAAAAGGATGTGACCTAAAGAAATACCTTGATGGGCCATTGTCTGCTTTTGCTTGCATGTTTTGGCAATTTTTGGCATCTGATTTGCTGGAAGTTCAGTTGTTTTGACTGGTTAAGACTTGGGTCTTTGTTACAAAAGTGTACCTACAAGTCAGCTGAGGCCACAATTCACTATGATTTGTAGGAAGAAAGTGTTAGGTCAAACGTAAAATACGTGTGAAGGTAGGTTTAAGCAAAATTAATTCCATCCATCAAGGAATTTTTTGAATAACTAGGAGCCAAACAAAATTAGATAACTTAGAAGAAAAGGCTGAATTCTCAGAAAAATACAACCTGCCAAGACAAATCAAGAATACATAGAAAGTCTTGAGTAGTCAGTAATAAACAAGTAAGTTGAATTGGTAATCAAAACTTCCCTACAAAGAAAAATCTAGGTCCTAACGATGTCTTCACTGATGAGTTCTGTCGAACATTCAAAGGAAGACCAAATTTTAAACTCCAAAAACTTATGAGATTAGAAACCCTATTATCACAAACCCTACTATGTACATCTACCAACTCCCCAAGATGATTGCAAAATGTATGTGCTGCAAACATTTACTAACAAACAAACTGTACAGTAAGAAAGGACTGGTCAATATATTTAATAAACCTTTATGCAAGTCCTTAATGCTAGCAAGCCAAATAGATAACAAAATAATTCACCTGTTCATCAAAAAAATTAAACACCATGACCAAGTGGAATCTATCTTTGGGAAATAAAGTTGGGTCAATATATGCAAATTAATAAATGAGATACAACACTTTAACAGAATGAAATAAAAATTATAATCTTGATTGATCTAGAAAGAAGCATTTGACAAAGTTCAATCCCTGTTCTGATAACAAATTCTCAAGAAAATGGATATAGAATGAACTTATCACAACATAGTAAAATAAAAACACTTATGAAAAGTGCATAGCTAACGTCATAATGATGAGGGGAGTCCTGTTAATGAAACCTTACCCTATAAGATCTGGGATGAGGCCAGGATGCTCACTCTCAGTTCTATTCAATATAGTGCTAGAAGTCCTACCTAGAGGTTATTAGACAAGAAAAATAAAGATACCCAGGTAAAATAAATAAAATTATCTCTGTTCACGGGTGGCATGATCTTGTAGGTAGAAAACTGTAGACACCATAAAAACTGTTAAAACTAGTAAATTCATTCAATAAAGTTACAGGATTCAAAATCAACATTCAAAAATCAGTAGCATTTCTTTAACCAACATTGAACTATCTGAAAAGGAAATTAAGAAAGCAGTCCCATTTATAATAGCATCCAAACATTTTAAGAAAAAAACATTACAAGGGTGTGAAGATCTGTTACATTGAGAACTATAAGATTGATAAAAGAAATCAAAGAGAACACAAATAAATGGAAAGATACCAGTTTCATGAGTTAGAAGAATATTATTAAAATGTTCATAAATTTTGAGACAATCCAGAGATTGTGTCAAATTCCTGTCACAATTATGGTGGTATTTTTCAAAGAAACAAAAAAAGAATCCTAAAATTCATATGGAACCATAAAGACTCTGGAGAGCTAAAGCTGTCTTGTGAAAGAAGTTTGAAGTTATTATACTTTCTGATTTCAAATTATATTACAAAGCTATAGGACGTAAAAATCAATATCTTGAAGAGATACCTGCACTGTCAATAGATAAGAAACATAAATAAACTGAATATTCACATGCAATGCAATATTGTTTGGCCTCTAAAAAGGAAATTCTTCCATTTTTAATGGCACGAATGAACCTTAGAATATTTTGCTAAGTTCAATAAACCAGATGCAGCTCTCACTCATATGCTGAATCTTAAAAAGTCAAATTTGCACAGAGAATAGAATAGTTGTTGCAAAGTGACTAGAGATAGGAATGGGCAGAATGCAAAGATAAAGGCTGCAAACTTTAATTTTACATTGGATAAGTAAGTTCTAGAGGGTTAACGTACTATATTTTACACTTGAAATGTGCCGAAAGTAGATCTTGTGTTCTCACCACACACAAAAATATTTATAACTGTGAGGTGATAGACATGTAAATTAGCTTGACTACGGAAATCATTTCACAATATGTATAAATATAAAAACATCAGATTATATGCAACAAATCCTATTATTTAAATATAAATTTTAGGATACAAATATTAAGTCTATTGTAGTTACTTTCTGTGTCTAAAAAGAATGTTATAGATGAAACTGAGTTAAGAATCTTACAATGAGATGGGAGATTATCCTGGATTGGTCTGAGATGTTGTATGCATAGAAAATAATTCCTTACAATGAATGTGTTTATTACATATCACAAACATAAACTGATGAAAAAAATTTAAAAAGAGGAAACAAAAAATTAAAAAAAAAAGAAACAGATTTAACATGGATAGCAGGAAGAAGACAATGCATTGATGGAAACAGAGATTGGAGCGAGGCTTCACTGAGCCAAGCTTGCTGCCAAGGAAGCTGGGAGAGGCAAGGAAATGGAGTATACCTTGGAGCCTCCACACAGAGCATGACACTATTGGCACCTTAGTATTAGCCCAGGGAACTGCTTCCATAGAACAGTGAGAAGGAACGTGTGTTAAATCACCTGGCTTAGGGTAATTTGTTACAGTAGCCATGGAAAGCTAATACATCTCTTGTATTAGTCAGTGTTCTATTACTATAACAACATACCTGAGACAACCAATTTAAAAAGCATAAGGTTTATTTTGGCTCATGGTTTCAGTACATAACTATGGTTCTGCTGCTTTTGTCTCTATGGTGAGCAGGCTACACTGTAGGAGACAAGTGGCAGAGGAAACTGCTCACCTCAAGGAATCCAGGAAACAAAAAGTGAAAAAGAAAGAGGCCAAGGTAACTACATAACCTTAAGAGCATTTCCCCTGATGGCCTACTTTCCTTCCACTGTCTCCTCTATTAAATATTCTGCCACTTCCCAATAGGGCCACAGGCTGGAGCCAAGGACTTCAATATGTGGGCCTTTGGGGTTACTTATCCAAATGACAGAACCTATCTATCACAGATCTGTTTCAAAAGATTCAAATTTCTCTCATTCAAATAATTTCTGGTTCTAATATTCTGGTCGCCAGTCCCATTGTTCAGGAGGTTCCATGTTCTTTTCATCAGAGATTTGAAGTTCTTCTGCAAAGTACCCCCTACTCATGCCTTGGCCCGCCTGGCAAAATGGCTCACCCTAGAAGATCTCTAACAGAGTAGGGAGGCCAAGCCCCATTGATTGTTCATTCTTGTGGTCCCAGCTCTGTCTCTTTCCTGGAGAGACTCATACAGGAGCCAGGGGCTTCCTCAATCACTTATTCAAACAAAACAAGAAATAAAGCAAATCTTTATTTTAGAGGAACAAAGTTTGTGCTCATTCTCTCATCTTGTCTTTAATTGAAGAGGATGTTGACTGTTTATTCTGGAAACCACTGAAAGAAAAGATTCTGTTTCTGAGTCCAGTAAGTTTCCAAATATCAATTGAATGACTATGTTCAGGCGTCTGAGAGGGTGTCAGTGGTGGGTAAGGCATAGCTTCTGCTCTCAAGGAGTTTAAGACTTGTCTGGAGCAAGAGGGGAGGCAACGGAATACACATTAACATTATCATAGAAGTCAGAGTGCATAAACTGCCACGGCAAAGTGTAATGGGCTGACAGGAAGAAGATCACATTGACATGGAAATCAGGAAGCCTCCAGGAAGAGAGTGATCTTGAGTGGTTCTGGAGGAGTGGACTCAGATAAGTCAAGGCACTAACGCATGAAAACTCAGCCTGTAAGGAAATTAAACTTAAAAGGAGATTATAAACCATCTTTTAGTGCCGAGATTGGCAAATGCTTCCTGTAATAAGTCAAATAATAAGTATTTTAGGCTCTGCAAGCTATGTGGTCTCTGTCTAAATGACTGTACTCTGCCACCATAACATCCATGCAGCTATAAACAGCCATAAGCAAATGGGTATGACTATATGCTAGTAAAACTTTATTTATAAGAATTGGCAGTGGGTCAGAATACCAGCTAAGGAAACTCTGGGCCTCGAAACACCACTGGAGATCTCTGAGCAGGAAGATGACATTAGAAAACTACCAGTGATATGCATTTGGAAAAGTAATCTGACCATATGGGAATGTAAGAAGCAGAGAAAGTGAAATTGAGTGTAGAAAAAAACAGATGGGAAGCTGTTACAGTGGTTTGGGTCAGAGGCCCAAATCAGGATCTTGCATGAAGAAATGAGAAGTCCAAACTCATGGAATATGGCAACTTATTGCACGTAAGAGGGAATGAATTAAAAATGGCTTCCAATAGAGCCTGGAGGACAGGGATTCGAGGAGGGAAACATGTGAGCAGTATAATGAGGGAGGTGAATAGGCCTCTGACACTGTCTGCACGTCAGGCGCTCAGTAAATAAAGTCAAGGAAACCAGCAAGGAGAGTATTTGCTGTGGAATGCAGGCAAAAACACCAAGCTTTATATTGGTTTTTAGACAGTGTGGTTAGGCAGCTGGTGTCAGGACCCCTGGTCTTTTTTGCGCAGAGGCATCACAGCACATGCCCGGAGGTCATGTGGGACTTAGGGCTGACACAGGGCTCTAGTGTCGCCCCAACGGCTTCCAAACAAGACGGCACCTGACACCCTCGGAGTCTGGCCAAATCTGGGCTGCAAGCAAGTGAGGATGAGGACCAGTGAGCTGCTGAACATCTCGGAGGGCAGCCAAGGCCGAACAAAACCAGCCCCGTCAAGCGCAGGCAGAGGCAGGGCCAAGTGACCACGGAAGCTGCGTGTGTGGGCCAAATTGCTTTCTAATTACATTGCTCTCCAGACAAGATAAAATTGTGTCTCTTGAAAAACATGTACGTGGAGTCAGGGTGAGTCTGGAGGAGGTCAGGCTGTGTGGAAATCCGGAGCTGGGAGTCAGGTTTCAGAATTCATTACCGTCCCCGTCCCCTTGGTCAGGGATGACAACCACGGTGAGGAGGCAGAGAGGGGGCTGTGACTCAGTGGAGCATTAGGGATGCGCTCTAAAGAATTGATCACATTTAAATGGAATAGGTGATTCCGAAAGAAAATGTGCCATTTGACCACGAATATCTCATCATTTCTCTGTGGAACTTAATATAATACCCTCCTGGAAATATAATATAAAGATTGGTTTTTTGCCTGCGTTCCACAGCAAACAGTCTCCCTACTGCTGAGCATGCTGAGACAATTTAGTTGAAGAGGAGCCACCTTAGAATTTGCCACATTTATATTTGACAAAAAGGCAGTTGGCTCACTGCGTACGCATTTTCTTGCTGAGATGCAAGTGTTCAGGTTTGGCGGATATTGAAAATGCTATTTTGATATTTTATGCACTTTCTTGAGACTCTGATTCAGAACCAGAGCAATAAAGGAAATATTCCTGGTGCAAAGATATAAATATAATGGTATCATTGGAGGTTATTTATTTCCTAGGCAATCAATCAGGAAACATTAAGAAACACATTAAGAGCTGTTTCGAACATGACTCCAGTCAAATGAGTAATCTTCATTTTCTTTTCATATGACTTTAAAAAAAAGCATAAAAGAATTAAAGGCTGTCATGGTCAGGTCATAAATATAAATATGACTATCAAATTTTTGAAGAAATGAAATGACTTTATTGTGCTGAAATAAATGCTGATAGTAAAACCAAACACTACTTATGATGTTAATAGGCCCAATAGTTAAAATACAGTTGGTGATTCCAGAACATTGTGACAGTTCTTCCCATTTGGTCAAGATGAAAGGTCAGCCAGCTTCGGTCAGTCTCTTCAACCAGGCCCCAGGTGGGCCTGAGAAAGGTGATCCCCAGTCACTTCAAGTTGCCATTACTTTTGCATGCTGTGTGCTCGGCCTACAGTTTTGGGAGAATTGGTTCAGAAGCCATCGTGAGAAAAGTGAGGCCTGAGCCCCTGCTGTTTGCTTCTCCTCAGGCTGTCAAGGAAGGAGCTGACTTGGGAATGAGCTTGCTGGTTGGGTCAGGCAGAACAAATGGTGAAGCAAGCGAGGAGGTCTTCTAACAACACTTTTTCTGAAATTTTTTTCTTGGAATCTCTTAAGTTAGTTTGGATTTAGAAGGACCCAAAGGGTGATTGGGTCAAGAGCAGACTGTCTTGATACTGTGTCTCCCCGTTTGAAGACCTGCACTGGCATGGACTTAGAGACTCCTGCCCTAAAATGTGCATCACAAGCAAAAGACTGGAAACCATAGGACTGAGTCACTACTTCTCTCCTAAGGTGAGTGAGTCCTGGACCTCACAACCAAGTCCTGGCTCTGTGGAGTGCATGCTGGACACAGTGAGGATGGACTTGGCATTTCATGCTGCTGGGCGAGTTCAGCCTCAGGCAAGAATTTGTACACTTTGTTGAAATCTTAGTAGGAGATATTCAATGAGCATCTTGCCCCACCATACTGGCATACAGGCCTCATATCAGATGGTGAAACTAAAGACATAGTTTTCTGTTTAACATTTCAGGCAACAAACTTGTGGAGGAGGACATATGAGGGACGTCTCTGCATGCAGATGGCACCCAAGTTTGGCCCTGCTATATCCATACCCTGGGCACATATAATTGGCAATATCTGGAGACAGAAAATAGAAATATGCTGATTCTTAGAAAACAAAACTGTATGTGAAAAGCTAGTTCATCAGTGTTAATTTTGGTGAATTGTGTGGTTTGGATCACAGCATGCATGCGACCTTCAGAAATAGAAGGAAAATAAAGATAATTCCAAAATCTTCCTTAAACAAGATGTAGTGGCAATCTCAGTGTGGATCACATGCACACACACACACACACACACACACATCTAAATAAACTGCATGATGTCTTTCTCCAGCCTAAGTTGGCCTATTTCCTTACCCTTGGATGACCCAGCTCGGGGGCTGTAGCCTGAGAAAGGAAGTGACTTGCTGTGATGAGAGGTTTTCCCTGGTGACCTCCATCCAGCTGGCCACAGTTGGGGGTTTCGTCTGGGGCCCATATACGCAGGATGTAAGAATGTGCCAAGACCAACAAAGATAAAGCCCTCACACAGGACTCTTCCATCCATAAGGGCAGGAAAGAGGGACGAGTGACAGGTCTGACTCCAGTGCTTGCTTCTAAGATCCTTAGCCAGTAGAGCCACACTGCAGCTAGACAGTGGCCTACTTAGAAGAGATGAGTCAAGGTCACAGCTGAACAACTTGGAAGCAATTATATCAGCTGACCTGGGAGACCAAAGAATCCCATAAAAATGGTTTGTATTCATGAGAATTATTTCTATGGGTGAGCATCACTGTGATTTATAAGGGACAACCTTCCTCTGTTCAGCTTCACACACTCCCAGACACTATCTTCATTCTGTCCCAACCAGTCTTGATGTTAAGCTTGGGAGCACAATGAAATCAGAAAAAACAGTCTTGAAGGCCAAGAAGAAAACCATCTTTGGAGAGAGACAGTTGAAAAAGCTGCCTTAACTGAATGAGATTTCTGGACCTGCTGCTACCTGACGGTCCCACAATGTCTATGCTGCCATGAGGGGGACACCGGTATTTGATACCCACATAGGCTCCCCCAGATCAGAGAATGAGGACTGAATCTATGGACTCAGAGATGTAGCTCTCTACTTGGCATCTCAAACTGTCCTCTACTTGATTCGTTTCAATAAACACATGTCGTTCCCTACTTTGGGAAGGGAAATACTTGGCCAGGTTGGAAAGGCATGAAAAGATTCCTGGTCACCAAGAACCCAGGCTGTGCTTTCTGTGTTTATTATTATTACAGAAGGCAGGTTCATGGCCTCCTCTTATGGGAGACAGCCCTGAACTGCTTAGGTGTGATTGCTGACACGTCGGTCTATCTTATTGTTACCAGGAATTTCTTCTGTCTTGTTCTCCACACCAACTGACCTGGTTTTCCGTTTCATGCTCAGTCCCCACTGTGGTACCTTGTACCATACTCTGGGCCATAGGCTGCCCGTGCTGCACATTAGACCCCTCCTGTGACTGCTGCGTGACACAGAATGGGGACTGAGAAAGTTAGAGGAGTTGGTGATGAGACCTTACCTTTCACAGCAGATGTTTCTG
>RJWT010042732.1:0-12086 GCA_004365215.1 Cuniculus paca | reverse complement strand
GAGTGCTGGGATTACATGCGTGAGCTACCATGCCTGGCTTATTGGTTGATTTCTTGAAGACAGCTATTCTTTCTGGAGTGAGATGGAATCTGAGTGTTATTTTAATTTGCATTTCTCCAATGGCCAGTGGTGTTGAACATTTTTTCATGTATTTATTGACCATTTGAACTTCTTAATCTGAGAAGTATCTCTTCAGTTCAGATGGGCATTTTTTTATTGGGTCTTTAAATTTGGGGAAGCCAGTTTTTTTTTTTTTTTTTAGTTCTTTATATAGTCTAGATACTAACCCTTTGAGGAGTAGCTGGCAAAATTTTGTCCCCATTCTGTAGGTTGTCTCTTCACTCTGCTTACAGAAGCTTTTCATTATATGTACTGCTGAAGTGAACATACGCAGAAGCTTTTTAATTTGATGTGTTTGTTGATTCTTGATATTATTTGAAGTTCTGTTCAGAAACTCTGCCTATGCCTATGTCTTCAAGAACTTTACCTATTTTGTCTCCTAACAGATGAAGTGTTTCTATTTTAACATTTAGATCTTTGTTCCATTTTGATTTTAGTTTAGAGTATGGTGAGGAATAGGGGTCTAGGTTTAATCTTCAGCTGTGGACAGCCAGTTTTCCTAGCACCATTTGTTGAAGAGAGTCTGTTTCCTCCAATGAAAAGTGTTTGCCCCCCTTGTCAAAAATAAGGTCATTCAGTATGCCTGGAGTTGTTTCTGCATCTTGTTTTCTGTCCCATTAATCCACAAGTAACGGAGACAGCCATGACCTACCGACCACAGCTAAATCCAAGAGGACAATACACCCTTTGATTTAGAGCAGGGAGATGAAGGTGTCCCCCAGGCACACCTAAATACAGCAGCAGGGAGACCAAGGAACCTATGGCAGCCTCAAGGACTCTAATGGGCTCCAGGGGAGAAAGATTTTGCTAATGTCAAAATGGATGATGATGGCAATTCCAAGTGTTCTGGATTTGTAAATCTTGTTTTAGAACTGTCTTTTTCTGGGATCTGATGTAGATCCACAGATTCCACAGGGTGAGACCATTCCGCCCTGTTCCATGTGTTATGACCAAATACTTAAAAACCAGCCAGAATGTTTAAGTGGTTATGCTGAGCCTTTTTGTAAGGGGAGGTAAGGAACCATGTTGTAAACGTTTATTTTATTAGAAAGGTGTTGGGGCGGTAGGACAGAACTGTATTGCTTCAGAATTAAGTGCAATTTTTATCATCTGCCTTCTGCATTTTAAGAGCAATTTAATGGTTCTGCTGTGTTATCAATTAAATTTATTTTAACTCTGAAAAAATGTGTTTGAAAGGAGGGGGAATATTTTGATGGGGATTAATGGCAATGTGTCTTTTGCTATAATAAATATTTTATTTATACATTCACCATGTATTTTGTTTGATCATACTTCATAGCTCAGTGCGAAGGCCCTAGGTTCAATCCCCAATGCCAGGAAGAAAGGAAAGGAAAGGAAGGAAGGAAGGAAGGGAGGGAGGAAGAAAGGAAGGAAGGGAGGAAGGACAAGGAAGGAAAGAAGAAAGGAAGGAAAGGAAAAAGAAAAAAGAAAAAATTTCTTACTTGCCCAGTCTGCCTTACCTGGTAACACTACTTGGGGGACCTATTGTGATTGGCTGGCGAGGGTGCTTCTAATTAGCATATCAACATTGCAGACAGCCTATTGGCTGCATCTGGGGGGACTGATGCTCCCTGCAGCTCTCACAGGTGTCCTGGAGGGGAGGGCACCTGCAGCAGTGGAAACACTTTGAAACCAGAGCAGAATGGCAGCACGGCCCGCAGCCTCCTTTCCCCTCTGAGTAGCACCCCTCCTCCTGCTCTCTACCTTCTTCCTGTGCAGTCCCTCTGAGCCTAGCCTGTTTCCAGAACAGCACCTGGGTCTGGGAAGCATCCCAAGCCCCTTTACCTGGGGACTCATTTCCTAAGGGCCTGCCTGGCCTCCATCTGTTCCTATTGCTCTGAGCCCTCAAGACATTTTTTAATGACAGCTTCTTCTCTATAGCACATTCTTTTTCAGATCCATAAGCAAGTAGCTTTCAACCAAGACCTTAAACTTTCCTGTTGCCCCTGAGTTCACAGATAAAGATGATGCCTCTTTATACATAAAGACGTATAAGCCCATCTGTCTTGGTACTTACCTAGTATAACAAGAGCTGGATCTCAGCCTAGGATCCTTCTCTCACGGATGCCTTTGTGCAGTGCACAACTTGCACAACTGTATAGGGCAGCCCTGCCATCGACTACTTTGCTTTATTCATCTCTGCATCCCTCATTGTCTATCACTCTGCCTGATAAGCTACTGATGAACATTTGTTGATTAAATGCATGGATAAGTTGGTGGATGGACTGCATCTGTCCTGTAACACGAGTGAACTCTTTTCTTGTTGTTGGGACAAAGTACCCAACATCTACAAGTTAAAGAAGGAAAAGTTTCTTTCAGCTCATAGTTTGTAGAGGTTCCAACCCATAATTGGTTGGCTCTAAGGCAGAGTGGCACGGCAGAGGGGCATTGGAGAGGAGAAGTGGGCAGGAGGCAGCAAGCAGCAATAGAAGCAGTGAAAGAAGCCAGCCTGCCTTCCTTATTTTTCCCTTATATTCAATCCAGACTATAAACCTATTGATTGGTGTCACCCACACCCAGGGTGGGACTTTCGATTATTCTTATTTAAAATTATGCAAAACCAGTCAGTGGACTAATTTAGTACCACACACCCTTAATCCCAGCATCACACACCCTAGATCCAGCCAGCTCTGAAAAGCCCCACCTGTGGGTGTACAATGCTTTGGAGGACATCTGGACACAAGCCATGACTAATCTAGTGACTTGCAGGTTAATAGGCGGCTGTTTAACCTACCTATAATAGAACAAGCCAAGATGCTGCAGTTTGCACACAATGGCGTTCTATCATTAAGGGATGATTTGTGTTTTTTACAAGTAAATTTATACTTTGTGTTTTATTTGGTTGGTTCGTTTGGTACCAGGAATCGAACTCAGGATCTTGCATTTGTCAGGCAGGCACTTGTGCTACTGAGCTACATCTCTGGCCCTAAATTTAGACTTTGTGAAATAGAGTTTCAATCCTGCTAACTACTCCAGGCAAGAAGTGACACCAGCAACAGGTTAAGGACTTGGAGGGACATTAGTGAGTGAAAAACGTCCCTGTCTTCAGGGTGTTGGTGATCTAGTTGGGGGAAAAAAAAACACGAAGACAGTCTGACTACTGACACCAGATATCAATCAACTAATCACACAGACTAATGGAAGATTGTGTGGCAGCAGGTGGGGCATGCGTGGGACTAAAAATGACAGAGGCCTCCGAGTAGCCACAGAGAATGCAACCAGTGAGCAGACATAACGGGACACAAGGTGAAGGGGGGGTGCTTTCCAGGCAGGGGAGCAACATGTGCCATTGTCCCATCTGGGAAGGGATCCTGGAATGACGACCAGTGTGCTTGGAATGGGGAGAGGCTGTCTGAGAAGGACGCTGGAGAAGAGGGAATGTCCCGGGACCCTGCTGGGAGGTGCTATTCTTGGTCTGTGATCCGAGGGAACCTAGCGCTGGGTTTTAAGTAGGAGGGTGCTTGCTGCACTCTGACTTGCATTTTGAAACTGTCTTCTTTACAGCTGCATGAAGAACAGATCAGAGGGATTGAGTGTGGATGTAGGTGCCCACAGCTGAGAAATCATTACAGGAGCTGTCTTGGTTACTTTTCTCTCATTGCTGGGACAAGCCCTGACACCCAAAGTGAAGCAAGGAAAGGTTTATTTAGCTTACAGTTTCTGGAGATTTCAGTCCATATTCAGCTGGCTCCAAGGCCGGGTGGCATGGCACAGGGTCAACACTTCAAGGCAGCAGCCAGAGCAAAAGAGGAAAACAAACCTCTTCTCCTCCCATACATAGGCCACCCCGCTCCAGGGCGGGTGTAGCACTCACAAAATCTCCTTGCCCCCTTTGCACAGGATGAGGATATTTACAAAGTAAGAACCCTGGCTCCTTGCTGAGTCAGTTAAACGTCTAAACTGCTCAAGTTGACACAATGTATCAACCATAACAGGAGCCTAGGAGACAGGGGAGCAGAGCTCACCATCCTGGGTGATAGTGATAGTAAGGGAGGAAAGTAAACAGACTCAAGGTATTTTAGAGACAAAACCAAAAGTATGAAGGATAGACTGGGTATGGCATGAGGGAAATGTTAAGAATGGCATCTAAGTTTCTGGCTTGTACAACTTGTTAGATGAGGTGCCATGTTCGGGAAGGAAGGCCTAGAGTTTAGTATTTCAGAATATTCAGTTCATGCTACCTTGCAGGCAGTCAATACAAGAGATGTGGAATTGACAATTAGATACAAGGACTGGAGAAGTAAGTGTCATCTGCTCCTAGGGCTCCCAGCGGCCTTGGGGTAAAGGAGGTTGTTTAGGAGAGAGGAGGAGGAGGGGCTGGCAGGGAGACGAGGACAGTCATGTGTCCTGATGAAAGACTCATGACCAAGACTCGGGGCAGGAATTGAGGGCCTGCATTTGGTTTGGCAAAGAAGTGGAAATCGCTGCTTCATCCACTGTTTCTCAGTCCAGTAGGAGCATGGTCAGAGCTAACAGTGAGAGAATCATCAGAAAGTGCAGGGGCTCTGGAAGTCATGATTGTGGGAGGAGGACAGAGAGGGGACCTCCAAGTTCAGTAGCATTCCCTAGTGGGCACAAGGGGACCTTTGTAGAGTGGAATCAATGTGGTTAGGGTCAAAGTGAAATTTGCATCATATATGTGAACATAATCTGAAGAATGGGTACATGCAATGTAACAGTGCATAAGAGTCGGTCCTTGCTCTCCGGAGCTCACAGTCTGTGGGAAAATTTCAAGGGTATAAGTTGCAGGGAAGGGTTAGGTTTCAAGGGGAGTCACAGGGAAGCCCAAAACAATGGCGACTTAAACAAAACATAAGTTTATTTCTCTCTCAAAAACAATGTCTATAATAGCCCGGAACTAGGGTGACACACCCCAGTGTTGTGAGCAAGTTCTGATGGCTGTTACATGCATGCCTTCTGTTATGGTTTGTGTTTGGATGTGTGCTCAGAGGCAGGGCTTTAGGAAGGTGATGGACTCGTGAGGACCCTACAGCTCAATGTGCTGTGAAGAGGTGAGGCCTGGTCATAAGAGACAGGTCATTGGGAGTGTGAGTGGAGGGATGCATCTCCCTCCCTGACTCTTCTCTCTCTGCTTTCAGGTCACCATGATGTGAGCAACTTTCTTCTGCTCAGGCCTTTCTGCCATATCTTTTCTGTGTCTCAGAGTGCTGGACGTGGACTGAAACTTCTGAGACATGAACCAAAAGAAATCTCTTCTCCCTTAAATTATATTGTGTCCCAGTGACAAGAAAGGGACTAAGATGGCTTCCATTCCCAAGGTCATCTATGGTCTTAGGTGGATGTCAGAGCTTCAGCCGTTACATTGCTATTCCAAACAACAGGAATCAGGAAGAGAGTAGGAGCTGGCGAAGAGTGTGTTCCAGTCATCTTCTATGAAGTGTTCCTCCAAACTGTCACACATTATTCCTCCTTTAACTTCACTGGCCAGAACTTACTCATATGGCCATATCTATCAGTAAGGGGGCCTGACAAATGTTAGCATTATTCCTTTCCACGATGTGCCAAACACAAAACTGGGAGTGAGGAGACTACTAAGGAAGATGGGAAGAACAGAAATTGCACATAATGAGCTGTCCTCTCCACTTATTAACAGATGAAAGCAGTGTAGTGATATACACTGAGAACCAGGTATGGAATAAGGAGCTATCAACACAGCCTCACGCAATTAAGAAAAGTTTTATGAAAGAGTCAAGTCAAGATCCTTTGGGTATAATTTACAGAAACCACCTTGGGGCAGACAATTCTCCTGTTGTCTTTCTTCCCTTCCATAGAACAGAGACTTTCTGCTGAACTTGTAGTTGTCCAGCTCAGTACTCTATTTTCCAGACTCTCTTGCAGCTAGGTATGGTGGTTCTTAAGTCTTGGCCAGCGAGTTATGAGCAGATGTGGTCCATATGATTTATAAGTCTTGCCTTAGGAAAGCCTGGGCATATGTCTCTGTGGTGTGCAGGTGAGGTACTGGAAGCCAGCTTTGATCTAGCAGAGAAAAACAGTACTCAAAGGGGCATTTGGCTGAGAAACAGGAAGAAGGAACCTGGTGTACTGGATGTCCTGGTGCAACAGATCTGCCAGCCTCCCTGGTCTGTCTGCTCACAAATAAATAGATAAGTGATTCTGAGCTTGAGGGTCTTTTTTCCTTTTCTGCAGCAGTAGCATTAACTTAGCCTATGCCATAAATAACCTATTACTCTAGCAAGGCATAGTGACACATGCCTGTAATCTCAGCAACTCAGGAGGTGGCGGTAAGAAGATCACAGGTTTGAGGCCAGCCTGGGCAACTTAGTGAGATCAAAAACAACACAAAGGGCTGGGAATGTCGTCAGTAAAAAACCCCTGGGTTCCATCCCCGATACCATGAAAACAAACAAAAATCATCAACCATAAGAAACAAACACAAACATGAATGCCCTTATTTCTCAAACTATTTTAAGAGGAAAAAGAAAGGAGGGAGATATTATAGGGAGGGCATTATGGAACCTGAGTGTTGCAGTTGCCCTTATCCATAAGGAATTTGTTCCCTGACATTGTACAGATGCCTGAACCCAGTGAAAGACAGTTTTTCCTATACATTTGCACATAGACATGATTGCTTTTAATGTATAAATTATAGTAAGAGATTAACAACGGCAAATAAAATACATTTTAATGATACAATAAGCATTATTTGAAACTTATGAATTGTTTATTCTGGGATTTCCCCTTTAATATTTTCAGGTAAGGTTGGCTGTGGGTAACTGTAACCATGGAAAGCAAAACTGGAAAAGGGGGTCTACAAGAGTGGGAATGAAGCCCAGCGTGGGGAAGGAACTGGAGCCTGGGATGGGAGAGCAAGAAGAAACCCAGAACACCTGTACCGATTCTCATTCCTACTTTGAGCTACTCCCGGAGCCTTCTCAGCTCCACACACCGCCTCTGTCTGGTCCTGTAGCCGTGGCTCTCAGGCTACCCCACAGATAGCTACATGAGCTATCCTCATGTCCTCAAATGTCTGTCCCTTGAGGGACATTTATTTATAGTGTTTGACGATGAGTGGTGAATGCCTGACCTAGGGCCCAGAAATGGCCCTTCAGCCCCTTTCTCTCAGGAATTTAAAGGTGGCATCAAAACCCACCAGTCACCACTTATGGGTGATAAATTTCTACGAACTGGCATTCCTACTCTGTGAATGTGCAATTAACAATTGGTAGAAATACCAGAAAATACAAAAATCTTTCATAGAGACAGAGAGGAGAGAGAGGGGGAGATAAATTAGAATGCCTTCTCATAGGATAGCTACTTGCTTCGTAGTCCTAGCTAGGCACATTGCTGCCTAGCAAAAGACTACCTTTCCCGGCCTTCCTTGCAGCAAGGTGAGAACATATGATGAGGTCCATGTCCTAGAACGTGGATAGAAATGATAAGTGTGATTTCAAATTTTCTTTCTTAAAAAGGCAGTTGTTTCTTCTTTTGCTTATTCCAAGGCTGAAGCATGGATGTGGTCCTGGCCCCGTTTTGACAGTGCAGCTAAGGACAACATCCCGGGAATTGTGGTACAACCAGATGGAAGGGAACCACATCCCCAACGGGCGCAGCGGAGCTGAACGGCCCCACCAGGCTTGACCATTCACCCTGATCTCCTGCTGGAAAAATAAATGAACTGCTGCCTCTTTCAGCCTGTGCGTGGGTGTCAGAGCAGCGAAGCCAGGCTTGAACATAGCAGCCCAGGCCTTCCGAAGGCAGGCAAATTCTCCAGAGGCGGTAAAATCTCTTGATAACTTTTTTTCTCCAGCCCCAGCGCTGTACCTCATTACATAAATGAGAAACCTCTGCTGATTGAATGGGTGCCTGCATTGGTATGCGCTCAGGTCCCAAAAAGTCAGTTGGGACAAACTTGAAGGGCCTGTGAATTGCTAGTTAGGAATTCGAACTTGCCCACACTTCGGTTTTGTGGAAGGTTTTAATTAAAGTATGGGAAAAGGGAAGTCAAGGTTTTTGAGGTCTTCTCTGCGCATGTTAACTGGTGACCCCTGCTGGCTAAATGAAATATCGCAGCCTACATCCGGCCAACCCCTGAGACAAATAAGGAAGCAGGGTTTGAATACAATTCTGAGTGACAAGCTGGAGACGCTAAAGAAAATGTGATGAATGACAATAATTATTGAGCTACTCTGGGCCTGTCACTGCGAAGAGTATTCTAGCGGGGGTACAGCAAACTTCACACGCAGTTCTTTGATGTGAGGGTTTCAAGATTTGTTTTACAGATAACATTTTTGTCCTTTGTTCTTGATAAACTACAAAATGCCTCTCCCATCCTTTCCTGGTTCCTGGGATGCTTTATCTGTTTGTATCAGTATGTGATTTTCTCATTTGTATCAAAGGAGTTAGTCATTGTTACTTGAGTTAACTGGTGACTCTGATTTAAAAAAAGAAAAAAGAAAAAAAAAGGAACAGCTATCCAAAAACAAACAAAAACTCTCAAACTCTCAGGAGAAATTAGAGTCACCCTGGATGAAACAGAGCAGCAGAGCTCTTGACTGGGCTCACTGGAAGATTCCTCTCCATCCTCAGTTTTGAGAAATGACAAGGCTTTCTATTTCTCCAAACCAGTCTGATCACGCTTAAAAACCTGGGCAGCTGTTGCAAAGGTCTTTTCCTCTTTCCCTCTTGCCTCCAGGAGACTCAGGGAGAAAAATCCCTCTTCTAGCAGTTGTATAAGCCTCTGCTTTTCTATGTGCTAAGAGTAGATATGAATTTTTAGTTTTCTTACTTTGCCCAACTCACCTTGTATTTTCATAAGCCTCCTCAAATTCCTTATGCAATGTCTGTCAAACATTGAGCCATCTAGAGGAAAAGAGCCTTGGCAGTGGGGACCGGGGAGCCATGGTAGGGCATGATGGGAGTGAGCAAAGGATGCTGGGTAGGATGAACAGTGGAGAGGGAGGGTTTGGGTGAGCCTTGTGAGTGACCGGGGTGAACAATGAGAGTGGCCCAGCCCAGTCCATCCTCTCTGGTACTCTCCCCTCATAAGTTTTCTCCTGGCCTCTGTGTGAGAAAGTCCTGTTCTTTGAGTTCATTTTCAAAATACCTGGTAAAGTTTCCTGGTAACCAGCCCGTCCCCTCCCTGGAGTTGATCTAACAAGTCACCTTGTTCACCTGAGAAGTTCAGGCATCCAAAAGGCCGGCTGAGTGAATGGCTAAGGCAAGGGCACTGGGCCGTGCTGAAGGTAGGAGGGTGGTCCCCACTGGCAGGCCAGAGAGAGATCTGAGGAACATTCCTGCTGTGGATTGAGGTGCAAAGAGCAGGCCAGTGTGACCAGGAGGAGCTGCGGATTTCTGCCAGACTGGTGAAACTTGATAACTGTGCATCTTGTGTGCTGGAAAGGTACCTGGCATTTTCTAGTTTCTTCATTCCAGATCTTATGAACATGGGCAGCAATGAAGGCTTCGATGTAGCCTTCAAAATAAATGTCCAGTTCCTTAGCTGACCTCCAACAGGACTTCGGGAGTCAGGTGATCCCAGAACTCCAGATCAGCCAGGCCCT
Organism: Cuniculus paca; assembly: GCA_004365215.1. Taxonomy (NCBI): domain Eukaryota; kingdom Metazoa; phylum Chordata; class Mammalia; order Rodentia; family Cuniculidae; genus Cuniculus; species Cuniculus paca. The sequence continues at coordinate 2,403 of RJWT010042732.1, read as the reverse complement.
CAGCCTCTTGCTGGCTCTGTGCGTTCCACGAGTGGGACCCTTGCCTTACCACCCACCCACAGCACAGAGGCTGTTCCTGCAGGCAGTTCAGAGGACAGTGCCAGAATGAAGAGTCAATATTCAGAGTAACAAAGCAGAGGTCCTTGTTCTCCACAGTGTGGAGCTTTCTGCCCCGAGGCCCTGTGAGCAGTGCGGTTAGATAGGTAGTCAAATGTCTGGGGTTGGGCAGGAGGTCCCTTAGTTTAGCAAGGGCTCAGAGTGACGGGGTTAGTGAAGACTGCCTCTCAATATATTCACCTGGATGGGCTCCAGAAGCTCCTGTCTCACTCTAATGGGGCCTCAGTGGATTGACCTGGCAGAGGGAGAGAGACTGAGGGGTGGGAAGCAGCTGTCATAGTGTGTGTGTGCGCATGTGCGTCTCTATGTGTGGGTAAATGGGTGCTTCCTCTTAAAATTTTCTAATGCCTGCTGTTAGGAGAAAGGAGTGAAAGGAGGAAAGTTTACATGAGAATTAGACACATACACATAGCAAAAAAAAAAAAAAAGGAGTGAGGGAAAAGAAAGAGGTAGGGAGGATTTCCCAGGGTCTCCAGTACCCCAGGAATGGATGTGACCTTTCCTGTCCACCATAGAGAATCATCCAGATGCTTCCTGAGGTGGTGGGCATGGAAGTGCCTTGGAGGGGACTGCAGAGGAGTTGCCATCAATAAAAAGGAAGGAAAATTTCTATAAATAGAGCTGAAACAAGCTGCCCAGGAAGAGTTGAATGGCACCACCATTGTCTGCACCTTCTACCTTCATTTAGCCAGGGACTATGCCATCCTAGGGACAGTTCTAACAGACTCCTGGCATAGCCTCCCGACAAACTTTCCCTCCTACTGGAAGAGGAAACCCAGTGTGCGAATAAATCCCAGTTGGAAGGGAAGCCATGAACAGCACTTGGAGAGAGGGAAATGGGAAGACCCTCCCTCCATCATCCAAACACAGGAAAACTGTATCCTGGTGGTGTTCTATCCCCCACTCACCGCTCAGAGGAAGATTCCCTGACCTAAGTAGAGAGAGAAGCAGAACACTTTGTGCTATGGAAGATGCTGATCCTGCTAGCAAGAACCTGAAGATCACATCCCTGGAGACACAGGGAAGGGAGAAGACTTAATAGAGTCTGTTCAGAGTGGTGTTTCCCCAAACAGCAGAAAGATCTGAGACAGTGGAAAATCCTTCCCACCCACCAACGAGTGTAGGCAAGGGAGACCTTCTACTGACCTCTACAGGACCATGGCAGGTTTTGCAGGTTGGACGGCAGAGTTCTTGATTTGGGATGGTTTCGGGATCTGAGCTTGACGGAAGAGAGGGAATCCACTGGGGCAGAGGACTTCTGGTGATATATTGTAATCCCTTAAAATATCGTAATCCAAATATTGTAATTCTTTTTCCCATTCACCTCACAGTCTGAAAAGTTATATTTGTAATTTCATTGATACATTATTGGAATCCTAGAGAATTATTTCCAATCTATCACCACCAGTGCAATCCATGGCAAGAATAAAGACACTAAGACGTATTTATAGTTATGGGCAGCCAAGGGGTCTTGAGTCCATTCCAGGTGAGGCTACTTGGAACAAAAGACCTTGATCCAAGGCTTCCCCTAGAATCTATTATCTCATGAAGAAGGGAGTGGCTCAAGGATCAGTGACAGTGAGGATGGTGGGAACTACATAAGCAAGGTGAACTGAGCTGGCCAGATGGAGAGCAAGTACTTTGCAATATGCAGGGAGAATGATATGCAGAAAGACCAGTCTGCATAACTCAATTAGGGTAGCATTTGAATTGTTTTAGGAGGCTGTTGCTTCAATTTCTGAAATGCAAACTTTTGTGCTCTGGGAAGTCATAGCCTCTTACCTTGTGGCTCAACCCAGTTGACATTTCTGGAGCTATTTGGCTCTGCCATTCCACTGTGCTCAATCATTTTATAGGGAACACAATTCGAGGAAACAGGAAGCTGTTGGCTGGCCTCATGGATTATATATCAGTATCTTAGCTAGCATTATTTGCATTGTTTAGAGTCAATTAAAGGGAGAAGGAAATAGCATAGCCAGCTCTGTACATATCAGTACATGGAGACAGGGTTCGGTTTAACTAATGCCAAAACAATTGCTCTGCATTCAAGGGGAGTCACCCAGGTTGTCTCCCACAGTGATACCTTGGGCAGAAGGTCCCAGAGGAAGAACTCAGAGACTACTGGGAGATTTTCCCAGCAGCAAGGTGAGTGGGAGTGGGAGGAAATTGATAGAAGTCAACAGAGAGCCAGGCAGGCAAACTATTTCACATCCTTCTCTTTACCAATTGAGGTGATTGGATCTTTGGACAGAGACAAAGACCTGTAGATGACCATGTGCAAAGCAC
>RJWT010042731.1:0-12090 GCA_004365215.1 Cuniculus paca | reverse complement strand
GAGAGCAAGAAACTAGAATCACAAGCATCGCTGAGGTTTGGTCCGTGGAAATCCAGGTAGTGTGCCAGGACTCTGCGGGACCAGGAAGGGACTATGCTGAAAACAACCCATGTGATAGGCTCCCAACTCGCCTGTCCCCTCTCCCCCATCCTTCGTGCTTAACAGAGTGACATTTTAGTAAGAAATATACTGAGAATCAAAAGAAATAAAAACAAAGCAAGAGCTAAAATTCTGAACATATTCCTAACTTTAAAAATAATTATATAATTCAGTGTCACAGAAATTCTCCTGTTTCTTTAAAAATTGTTCCAGGTATGTTGGTATTTTGAGAATATGAAACTACATTATAATATAATTTAGATATATTCTTTTTTGGCTTTGGGTTACACTGGCAAAAGTGTATTCCACTTGCCACCTTAGCCTGTGCATCATTCTATTTATATTGGCATTTAATTTCCCAAGCCAGCGAACCTAATATTCAATCTAGCTTTAATTTGTATCTCATTTTGATGTCAAATTATTTAAGAATGTGACAATTTTTCACTCTGGTTTGGCTACAGTAGTGCACATTCCTACAGTGAAATTCTAGAGAATCAATACTGATTAATCAGAACAGTCAAGGCATTTTGACAATCTAGTGTGTTTCAGGTTTAAAATAAAAACTTGTTGCAGTCTCTATTTTTAGATATGTTAGTCTAAATTCAACACTAATTGCTTGAAAAAAAAACCCCAACAGATCCCTACAGGAAGAAACTGTGTTTTAAATTACAGTCTAATGTAAGATGGATAACAATCATTAATTTGCATTGCAGTAGATTCTGAAAATGAATTTTTTATTTTTGGTATGGAGGATCGAACTCATGACCTCATGCCTACCAGGCAGGCACTTATACTGCTGAGTCAAATCCCCGGCCCTTGAATTCTAAGTGATGATATGTGGAATACGGCAGGCTGGATCCACTCCTGCATCCTGACTGCCCCTGCCCCTGACTGCCCCCGATGAACCGGAACACATTGTGTGTGTGCATGCGTGCGTGCGTGTGTATGTGTGTGTGCGTGTGTGTCCACGCGCGTGCGTATGTGCACGCGTGCACGTGCGTGGACGCACATATGCGTGTGTGTGGACATGCATGTACACGTGTGTGCATGTATGTGTGTGTGTGTGCACATGTGTGTGCGGGTGTGTACTCTGTGTGCTCACATACCTGAGGGAACCATCAGTCAACATGCCAGCATGGTTCCTGGTCAGCCACATGAGCCCTGGGAAGGACAGTGATAGACTTGGAAGAGGCCACCTGTCACCCCTGTGACTGCCTGTGCCTGGGCCACTCTGTGCTCTGTCCAGCAGGCACCCACACTGTGCTGCTCCAGCCAGAGTTCTTCCCCTGGCAGCCTCCTGAGCACAGATGCTAAGCCCTGCACCCTCCTGCGGTGCTGGTGCTCTGCGGTGGTACTGTGACCCCGCCTGCCCACCTCTGAGCCCTGCGGGCAAGCTGGGACTACGGCTGAAAAGGTTGTAGTATGGAGGAGAAATTCCATGTGCCCACTGTGTGCACAGTTCATGTACTCTGTCCTTTAGCAGGGCATCACACGTCACCCGTTCCAAGTCAGCTTGCAGCCTGCAGACTGTGGGTCACCCTCACCCAAGACAGAGGCTACTTTCCTACTGTCAGCATGCAGTCAAATATCTGAGGCAGAACAGGGGCTTAGGAAGTATATGTTGCCTAAGGCATGTCATTAAGGAGGATAAGGTCCTTCCAGGACCTCCCCCTTCTTCTGCACCCCTGGCCCCCACAGCCCTGTGTCTTCAGCAGGAAGTCTCTGCAGGTGCACAGGAGAGGCCAAAGGGTCTCTCCCTCTGGGACAACTGCACCCCCAGTGTCCACCCTGTGGACTCTGCTGTACAGGGGTCCTCAGGTGAGGACTCCTGTGCATTCTTCCGGACCTGCTCCTGCTCCTCTCCGTAGCATGACCCAATTCCCCAGCCTCCTCCTGTGCCTTCTCACTCACCAGAGCCCGGACTCTGTGAGTTGTCATGCTCCTGTGCTGAAGTTCGCCTGCCGGGTCAGCCTTCATGTCCAGTAGTATCCCAGCTCCTACTGCAAGGAGGAACTCTTAGAGAGTGAGTCAGAGCCCTGATCCTAGTTTCTGAACAGGGGGTGTGCACAGGAATGTCCACCGGCCGGGTCTGGTGCAAGATGAACTTAGTGTGAGATTCCGTCCATCTGCTTCTTCGGCCTCCTGGAAGCTGCCTCACCGTGAACTTGCTCCAAGTCTCCGAACTCTGAGTTTCAAACATCAAAGAGAAGTGAATAAGCTGAATTCTTTCATGGAGACTTCTCAGAGCTGATACTATCTGCTGAAGATCAGGGTGCACCCAGGTCTTCTTGGATGTATGGAGCAGACCTAGAACAGTGAAGTATTTCAGGGTTGACTCTGGGCATTCTTATATCCTAATGATATGTCTGATAAAAGAACAAGATAGTTCTAGAGATACGGAGAGTTACTTTGGTTACCAGGTTTTACTCTGGGTTGTTGGTGTCTAACCTGGAGCTCAGAAATTTGCATTTCTGTTCAGATTTGGTCAATATTGTATTCATTGGTGCTGTTTTTGAAAAGTTTGGTTGTGTTTTTCCATAGGGGATCCTTTACATCATTACAAAATATTAAATGTGATAATGAGACTTAGTATGTGGGGGAAGTGAAATGAGTTAAATGAAAAAAGTAGATAACGAGTCATCTGAAACCAGCTGCAGGTATAATTAAGAATGCCATAATTAATAGTTTAACACACTCAGACTCACACACATGCACACTACACCCAGGTTCATCTTGGATAATCAGAGCTGTATTTTATAATGCAGGTCAATCATTTCAGGAAGCTTGATATTAACTAACATTATCTCTCAACTGAGCCTCGAAGTTCGTTTAACCACTGACCACCATCCTGACCTCTGTTTCTTTGCAGACAACTGCAAAGTGTCAATAAAGTGAGTGTTTGATTTTTTTCAAACTAGTTCTTGTTACCTCATGTATGTGTGAAAATAATGCCCATATTTTGCTAGGTGACAATTTCTCTTAGGTCGTTAAGGAGATACATTTAACAAAACTATAGTATTATCCAAACCGAAATGTCTTAGATGAAGTTGTGAGACAGTAGGCTTTTATAAATGTGTGAATATCTCAGTTGCTCATGGAAGAGGAGTCCAGAGACCCGCAAATGACAAACGTCTCCCTCGGCCATGCTGCCCCTGCTCGCCCAAGCTTGGAGACGCCACAGCTGTCCTCTCTTCCGGCAGGATATGAAAACAGGGTTAAGTGGGAAACAAGTGCTATATATGGAAAACTTTTACGTACTCAGGAGACAAGAATTAACCCAAACAACAGTTAAATGGAAGCCTACAATATCTTCAGTATTTGTTGACTTAGAAGAGGATTTAAATCTTAAGAATGTTAAGAATGGCTAATTACTCAGAAGCTCTAGAGGAGCAATTTCATCCGCTGATGTTTGGGTCCTATTTTGACTAGAACATTTTGTTCACAGTGTCCTTCTGGTGCTTATGATGTAAAAATGATGGGAAAGCAGAAAAATAGAATTATTAAGCATTCAACTTTTGACTGGAACACTTAATAATGTTTTGACAGAAGTAACTTGAGGCTTTAAAGTTTCTATGGCATAAAAAATACAGCAATGAAATTTGTACACTGTTTTCCTACAGACTAATGGTTGTAAGAGAGACAGGTTTACTTTCTGTATTTTTCAAATTATTACTCTTTAGCTGTGTTAAGATTAATCATTTAAAAGTTTTTCAATTCTTATTATAACAGAAGTAGCTCTTCTTTGGAGAAATATTTGTGTAGATTTATATACTATCTTTTTAAATTTAATTTAATTTATTTATTTTTTCGTACCGGGGATTGAACTCATGACCTTGCGCTTGCCAGGCAGGTGCCGTGTACATACCATCTTTTAAAAACTCAGTTTTGAAGAAATCATACCAAAATCCTCTCCTGAAACAGTGCGGTGTAGCTATCTTAGAGTTGTAATCGCCTCTTCAGAATTCTGCTGCTATGCATCAGTTCAAATCATTGCACAGATATTGAGAAGCAGCGTGGAGTGTGTCAGCAGATGATGACCGTGTGTTGCTCTTTGCACACACAACAAGCAAAACTCGGTTCATTTCCGTGTGAAAGAGACTGCACACCGAGGCTGGGATCCTAAAGATGTGGACAGAGCCAGGGCTCAGGGTGAGCCTACAGGCCAGGCTGGGTCGGCCAGCTGTGGGGCTGCAGGAGGCCCCAGCTCTTGGCCCCAGGGCCCAGCGTAGCCCGTGAGGCTGCACATGGTCCCCAGAGGGGGACTGAGCTCTCTTCCTGTTGCGCAGGACACCCCACCGAAAGCTGTGGGTTCCTGACCTTTGTGCTTCCACGGCTTCCCACGGGCAGAAGTGTCAACGGTTCCCTCTGCAACCGTGCAGGAATCATTGCAGGCTGGGAAGTCCTCAGAGAACAAAGCTCTCTCCAGTCAATTAAAAATTGGAGACCCAATTCTGGAAAGGCCAAATACTTCCCAACCTCTGACAGGGAAGAATATATTTCACACGTTTGGGCCAGCCAACGGGCGCTCAGGAATCAAGTGTGGGGCTTTATACAAAATAAATTTCATGTGCCATCAGCTCCTAAATGACCTTTTGAAGAAGCCATAAAAATGTCAGAGAAGCAAGCAGCCACTGCAGGGCGAGGTGACCGTGCCTCCATAAATAACCTGGTTTCCATTGCTGGCAGGGCATCCTGTGGTGATAAAGACAACTTTCCAGATTAAGCCATAGGAAAACAATCGAAAAGGTAATTCTCTAAAAAATGCACTCACGTAAAGTTTGTGGCGTCTTTACTGATACATCTTTATTTTCTCACTTGTTTAGTTTTCCTTTCTTCCTTTCTTGCTCCAAATAAAAGTTTCAAGGCAAGCTTGAAGGCAGAGGGAAATGCTTCCTCTATGTAATTTTACAAGAAATGCAGTTTTTGGATTTTAGAACTTTGGTAAGGTTCGTTCTCCATGTAGAGGGGTGCGTATTTGGAATCACATCGTGTGCACTAATATCTGTAAATCCAAGGAGCTGGCAGCTACGCACTCCTGAGCCCACTCAGTGACATCCCTGGCAAGCGCTGCCCTTAGGCCGAGGGCATCCGCATCCGCTGAAGAAAGTCTGTAGTGAGCGCTCTTGTCACAGAGGACAGGAGACATCGCCACCTTGGATAAACCGTGGCCACTGCCTTCTCCAGGCTCGCATGTCATCCCAGCAGGGCTGTGACTGTGTGTACTAGTGCATCTGTGCGTGCAGACACACGAGTGGTTCCTGGTCTGTGAATGCAGACAGTTACACCTGCCACCCTGACGGTGACACAGCGATTTCTCCACCTCCCTGCATGTACACCCCTGTAGGTGAAAAGAGGTGACAACCCCGCCTCCCTCACCTTGACTTCAAACTGACTGTGCACCGGGGTCCACTTGTTCTCTCTTCCTCTCTCATAGGCTTTGATCTGGTCAAATGTGAGGACCCTGGCAGCCCCAACTACGGCTACCGAATCCGCGACGAGGGCCACTTCACAGACACCGTGGTCCTGTACAGCTGCAACCCAGGCTACGCCATGCATGGCAGCAGCACCCTCACCTGTCTCAGTGGGGACCGGAGGGTGTGGGACAAGCCGGTGCCCTCCTGTGTAGGTGAGTCCCGGGGCGGCCAGTCCCTGCAGAGCGGCACAGAGTGATCCCTGCACAGGTGGGCTTTCCTGCGGCAGGGGAGGAGGAGGGGTTGCTAGGCTCCTGTGTGCTAAGAGGAGAGTGGCGCATGTGTGTGCTTGCATGTATGTGTGCATGTGTGTGTGTGTGTTCTGGTGTGAAAGAAGACTCCCTGTGCAGTTATTACTAGAACTATCGTGTGAGCGTGTCCTTGTTTCACGTGCAGCGTGAAGCACACAGCGAATAAAAGCTCTCCGTCAAAGTAAAGGTGGGGAAGAAGACAAAAACTCACACAGGAGGAGGAATCTAGTTTTGCTCTGAGTCTGTAACACAGGCACAGCAGTTTTCTTTTTTAAAAGTAAAACTGAACCCAGTTGTGCTGGTTCTGGTCTGTGATGTTGGCTCCCCACAGGGCTGAGACAGGAGATTTGCAAGTTCAAGGCCAGCCTGAGCAACTTAGTGAGACCCTGTCTCAACATAAAAGCCAGAAAAAGGGCTGAGGAGGCCACTGAGTGGTAGGGTATTTGCCTGGCCTGTGCAAGCCCCTGGGGAGAAAGGGAAAAGCAAAAGAAACCCAGACAATGAACCCCAACTATGTCTTTTGCAGCGGAATGTGGAGGTCACATCCACACAGCTACCTCTGGACGGATCTTGTCCCCTGGCTACCCAGCCCCATATGACAACAACCTGCACTGTACCTGGACCGTGGAGGCTGACCCAGGACGGACCATTAGGTACTGTGTGGCTTCAGCCTTGGCAATGCCAGACAGGGAGCTGTCTTGTCCCCTTGTAGCAGAGAATGCAGTCCATGAGTTCGGGGGGGAAGGCCTTTGCTATAGGAGAAAACGTCAGGCTGTGGCCGAATGTCTCACTATCTCACTCAGCTAGCCTTCCAAATCATGCCCTAAGATGTATGAGAGAGACAGACAAACAGACAGAGAGGGACAGAGAGAGACAGAGACACAGAGAGAGACAGGGAGGGAGGAATCAGTTACCCTTGGCTGCTAACAAAACGCCTCTTAAGCTGAGCAACTTTTCCTGCAGTTACCTCAGCTCATGACTTGTGGTTTTCTGTGCCGCTCTGGCCCGGGTGAAATGGGCTGCACTCTGGTGACTCCTCAGCCCTGGGCAGCTGCAGCCTCCCTCTCCCCTTCCCTCCCGAGAAAGCAAGTGATGGTAGAAAGTTCTAAGCAGCAAGAAAAGACAAATTAGAGAATTTCTGTTTGCTTCACGTTTGCTGATGCACAGAGAAAGGTGTGGCCACTTCCCAGTGTGCTGAGGTTATTTTAGGATCTCGTCCCATAAACAGTCTGCTTTCTTTCAGGAGCATTTCCAACTTCACTTATCTCACAATTTCCCTTGTGTTTTGCTTTCCTAGAATTAGAACAAGCATTGTCTTTCCCTAAATGCAAATCAGGTGATGAGCTCTCTCATTCCAGGCAAATCTAGGATTAACATTGTAATATCAAAAGAGGAAGGGAATTAATAAACAATGATAAGTAATAATAAATGCACAACTTTTCTAGCACAGCTGTCAGCAATGTCAAAAACCATTCCTTGCATATTTCACTGTTGTGTTCTGGAAGAATTTTCTGCTCATCCACACCCTCTGACGGTGAAAGTCTGCACTCTCAGATTTCTGAGCTTAGCTGTTTAGTTTAAGGCATGACTCCTTCCTGCCAAGGAAGTTAGCAGGAAATTATCAGTATTTATATCAAGTTAACCAGCCTGGTACTCAGTTTATCTCCACGTGTTCTGGTGACTGAGTCACTCACTCTTCAATAATATGAACAATTTTTAGTACTGATGTTTGGAAAATAAAGTAATTGAAAGTATAGGCACACAATTCCAAACTTAAAATTGTGTTCATATAAATATGAGCTCTGGTAGTTCACAAAATCTTAGTTACTACATTAGTAACGTAGACAAAACCTCCTACACTTCCTACTGGAACGAGGAGGACACATCACTAGTGCTAACGTGAGACCAGGATTATTTGTAAGCATTAGACGTGTCTCAGCGTACGCTGAATTCAGCACTGTGTATTCACACTAAGATTAAGTCATATGTGCTTTTCATTTTCAAGAAACACTGTTCGGGAGTGTGCAGCTCTGGCTTCAGGCTTCAGGGCGACTGCTCCAAGGCCTCCTTTGAGTTCCTCGAGGCTCAGAGCAGTGTCTGGTGTGGGGCATTTGGCAGTGGAGACGCTTTGCCATTTTAACATCACACAGTAATGCAGTCACCAGGGCCAAAGTTAATTAAAAGCCCAATAAAGACCTTTGCAATGATTTTGGCCCGGTTCAAGGTTTTGTGTGAATGATTCTGAAGACAGGCGGTGTGTTTCGCCTGGGCGCTGCTCCGACTTGTGTAATGAAGGCAGCGGAAGTGTGAACCCTGCCCAAGCTGCGCTGAAGCTGCGAGCTACACAATCGCAGCGCGTCCCCGCCTTGGTTTCCATTGCGGTTCTGCCAGCTCTAAAGCACACATCAAATGCTTCTCTCTTCCTCACTGTCCACTGAAGCTGTGTCAGGCGGAACTTTGAGGGAAGTAGCTCTCTCAGCCTGCCAGCGGCTGTTTCTCCTCAGTGCTGGCAGTGGCGGGGTAAAGGGGATCTGATTTAGCAGTCAGAACGTTCGATCCTATTTTCGATGAACCTCAGAGGTCCTAGTAACAAACGAGGAAGGGGAAAACGGCAGGCGTCTGGTCCTCTGGTGCACGCTGCCGCCCGGCCCGTGTGCCCAGTCTAAGCACGGCACAAGTTGTGGGTGCGCAGACTGGTTTGGCCCAGCCACCTCACTCTGCGGATGGTGGAGTTGCCCCTGCCTTTTGCAGATAACCCCAGGAAATAACTGGCTCTCAGCACGTCAGCTGTCATGGAGGAAATCGCTTGCTACATCAAATGTACAAACATTTTCATTTGTCTCACTGCAAATACTTCTATGACAATTCCGATCATCCCCGTTGACCGTTTAAACTATTTTGGCTACCCATCCAATGCTGAGTGAATTCAGGGTCTTTGGCATGGCTTTAAAGGTGACTTACTTTCCCACAGTTAGAAAAAATCAGATATAGAGAAATAAAAAACCAAAAACAAGTTTGGCACAATTCTAGGACTCAAAGATGACTACACTGAAAATGTGGTGTGTATTTTCTCTAATTTTTGTATTCAAAAGCAATATATAAAATTTGAATTGTATATTTAAATATTTTTATAAAAATAATATACCGAAGTTTCTTTCAGTTAATAAATAGTCAATTCATATATCCTTACTTGTAATCCACCTCATTCCATGCAGCCATTCAACAGGATTCCATTGCTGGACTGCACCACACTTCCTTTAAAGCACACCCTTGGAACATTTGGGCTGTTCTCAATTTCCCCACTGTTATGAGGAGCTCGGCCATCCTCCTGACTCCTCGACAGCACTTTGTAAGATGAATTTCCCGCTGGGCTTGCAGTGTGTGCACAGGTGAATTTTATACTGATTACCAAAGTGCTCTAAAAGGAGTATTTGTGGCCACTGCTAGAATAAGAAAATGTACCAACGTCTCCTCATTGTCCTTTGGACCGAATAAGGTCATGTTAACCTGTGCCCATCTGGCTGGGCACTGAAGAGCAGCGCTCAGTGGATGGAGCAAGCCCTGGGTGCCCTGGCTTGGATTAGAAAAAGACCCAGTGGTCACAGTGGCGCCTTCTCCCTTGCACGAGGCTCCGCCCACAGCTCCAGGGTCTCTGTTCTGCTGTGCTCAGTCTACGTGCACATGGGCTTGATGTCTGTGCCTCAGTTTCTTCACTCTCCCTTGCACATGACGCCTGGTCACGCTCACTTGTTTATTTTGGGGACAGGGCTCTGTGACAGTGAAGGTGGCTAACGGCATCAAAACTCAGGGCTGGAGTCGAGCAAACACACCGGCTGTGCTCTCTCCCCACAGCCTGCACTTCATTGTTTTCGACACGGAGCTGGCACATGACATCCTCAAGGTGTGGGACGGCCCCGTGGACAGCGACATCCTCCTGAAGGAGTGGAGTGGCTCAGCGCTGCCCGAGGACATCCACAGCACCTTCAACTCGCTCACGCTGCAGTTCGACAGCGACTTCTTCATCAGCAAGTCAGGCTTCTCCATCCAGTTCTCAAGTAGGTGCAGCATCTGCTTCTGTGGCCCAGGCCTCTGCCCCAGCCAGGGCGCCCTTTGCATTCCCACGTCTTCCTTTAAGCAGCGTGTGGAGTGCAGTTTGCATCTTGCAAGGTGTATTTTGTAGGAGAGAGGATATTTCTTTGCTCGCCTATTGCTGGGTTCTAGGCTGGAGCCCTGTAATATACCACAGATTAGCAGGAGGGAAGCATGACCTAGGAGCCTCCACAGATGAGGGCCTTGGAGAGAGGAAGTGCTCGTGTGGAACAGGACTGGAGAGGAAGGGTGTGATCAAGGGTAGTAAACGGGTGCAGCAGGCCCGCAGTGCAGACTCCTCTGTGTCCCGTGTTCTTCCCTCTGAGTGTGGGGTGCCCTGGAGTGAGGGTCTTGTGACCTCCCTCGGCCAAAGATCAGAGTTCCTGCGTGTGTGGCTCTGGAGATGGGGCAGGAGAGGGGCTAAGGAGTCCCGGCTCAAATGTGAAGGGCCACATTTTGGGGTGGTGTCTTGGCCCTGTTAGTATCAAGATAGCAGTGTGGTTTAGGACATTCTGTGGGGACCGGCAGTGCATCTATTAGTGATGTGGGAAAGTGTATTACTTTAAAAGTTCAGTTGGCACACCACCAAACCTGTGCTGAAGACAGATACAGGACCTTGGAGTGTGGCACAGTCCACATTTGAGGTCCCCTGGCCCCTCTAGTTGGAGTCTGTGTGGTGCTGATCCCTAGGACGTGCTTCGATTCTCCGCTCTCAGCCTCGGTTTAGGAGTGACCTGTGTGCTCGCCCCAGAGCTAAGGCTTCGGGAAGGTAATGTGAGATATTAACTCCCCAGAATTACTAGTGGGCAACCACACCTGCTCACTGGAACTGTTATCTCCTTCTGACACTTCCTGTCTTTAATGAGTGATCTCCCCAGAAGGACAGAGTGCAGTTGTTTTGTGGCCGTTGAACCTGATAGTACCCTTCCAGGGGCACCAGGCGTAGAACCCGGCAGCACACAGGGCCAAAGTGTGGTCCGCACGTCAACACCCTCAGGCTCAGCGTATGTCCTAGCAGCTCCCTGGTGAGCCACATTTAGGGTTCACATGAGGAAACTGACCAGGTCGATTTAAGGCTTTAAAAGGCCACGCGTGAAAGTGAGGTTACAGTCCGCAGGGCGCCTTCCCTCTGGTCCCTCTGAGTTGGGGTAGCAACTGACTAACGCACGCCTGTGAAATCACACCTGGGTGTGCAGCGCTTTCCCGGGTCTGTGGCAGACCTATTGCGGGAAGCTTGCTCCAGCTACCTGTGTGGCGGGAGGTCTGCTCTTCTGGGTTGCACCCCATCTGTTTTTTTCTGTGATGTGAAATTGCTCTTTCTCACCTGAAACTGAGGGAAAGTACATGGTAGGTTAGGGGCTCAGGGCCTCACTTGGTAAACAAAACTACTGTTGAGGTTATTAGTTAATAATGGTCACTTTCCTCTTCTCTTCTATGCATTACTGGCTGTGTAAAATTTAAATGTATTTTATCTATCTATCTATCTATCTATCTATCTATCTATCTATCTATCATCTGCCTAACCATTGCAGCATAAGGATTGAATTCAGGGCCCTGTGCATGCTAGGCAAATGCTCTTCCCTGAGCTACGGCCCACGTCATTTTGTAATTTAATTCTTCGAGGCAGGAATTTGTGAAGTTGGCCAGCCTGGGCTTGAACTTGCAGTCCTCCTGCCTCAGCCTATGTAGCCAGGCTCACAGGCGTGTGCCATCACCTTCTGCGACATTTTATTTTTCTACTTTGGCTTTAGGTTAGCAGTAAATGAACAGAAGTCGTACGAGTTCTCATAGACCTCCACCAACAGCCCCTGCCCCCACACCTGAGCGGTGTGTTGTTACAGCCCCCAAGTCCCCACTGACAGACAGGACGCCACAGTTCCCACGGGGGGATTCTTCATGTGCCATCCTGTCTGGAGCGTGGACAAGTGTGTAACGCCGCCGGTGCGGGCTGTTCCAGCACTGCAGGACATGGTCACCTCCCGGCACCCAGGGTCCTCTGTGCTCCTCCCACTGGCACCCCCTCCTCAGCCCCGGACCCGCAGGTCTTTCCAACGTCCCGATCCAGTGCCTCTCCGCTGTTGGACTCGAACAGCCCGGGGCCTTTTCAGGGGCCTCCTAAGCTTAGCACGTTCGCGGACGTTTCCTCCACGGCTTCCGTAGCTCAAAGGCTCATCTCTGCG
>RJWT010042730.1:0-12083 GCA_004365215.1 Cuniculus paca | reverse complement strand
TCATCTCCTTTAAGTCAGTTAGTATTAACTTCACATATTTTGACAGTCCAGTATTAGGTGCCTGCATATTTACAAGTGTACACCCTCTTACTAAATTGGCATTTTATATAACGACCTTCTTTGTCTTTTACAGTTTTTGATTTAGCCTTTTTTACCTAATATAAGTATAGTTACTCCCCCTTCCTTTTAGTTTCTATTTGCATTGAACTTTTTCCTAACTGCCCTTCACTTTCAGACTCTGTGTCCTTACAGGTATAGTGAATCTCTGGTGGGTAGCGTAGGGTTGAGTCTTGTTTTATCCATTTTGCCACTCTGATTTGTAATTGGAGAATGTAATCTATTTACGCTCAAGGTGATTATTGATAGACAAGGACTTACTACTGTCATTTTGTTAATTTTTTTTGATAGATTCTTTTATTCCTTTTCTATTCTCTTACTTTTTCCTTTCTGGTTAAGTAATTTTATTTAGTAGTCGGTTTTGATTCCTTGTTTATTTTTTTAATTTTTAGAGTGTCTATCATAGGCTGGTTCTTATGGTTACTTTTTTTTCTTATGGTTAATTTGAGGTTTACAAAAATATAGACGGGTGTGATGGCGCATGCCTATAATCCCAGCACTCAGAAGGCTGAGGCAGGAAGATTGCTGCAAGTTCAAGGCCAGCCTGAGCTAACAAGTGAGTTCAAAGACAGCCTGAACTGCATAGCAAGATTCTGTCTCAAAAAGACTTAAAAAAGAATTTTTAACATAAACTTATAATACGTTAAGATGATAATCATTTAATCTTGATTGAAAAAGTAAAGTCTTCATATGTTAACTCTACTCCTTCCCCTCACATTTTGAATTTTGACATCACAATTTACATCTTTTTATATTTTATATCCCTCAGTAAATTATTGTAGTGATTATTATTTTATTAGTCTTGCCTCTTAACCCTCCAACTAACAATATATGTGATTTATGTACCACTATTACAATATTTGAGTATTCTGAATTTGACTTTGTTCATATTATACCAGTTAGTTTTATACTTTCAGATGTTATCATTTTACTCATTAACATTTCTTTCAGTTTAAAAATTTCCTTTGTTTCATATAAGTCTGGTGGTGATGAACTCCCTCAGTTTTTGTTTGGGGAAATTTTTATCTCCTTTTCATTTCTGAGGGACAGTTTGCTGGGTACAGTATCCTTGGTTGGCACTTTTTTTTAATTCTTTCTTTTCAGTACTTTAATATCCCACCTTCCCCTGGCTGTCAGGAGAAATCTGCCACTCGCACATTAGAATTCTCTTGTATGTTATCTCCTTCTTGTCTTCAGCTGATTTCGGGACATACTCTTTGCCTTTGTTTTTGGTAGTTTAATTAAAATGTATGTCCCTCAAGATCCACACAGAATTGGTGCACATGTCCACTGCAGATACCAAAATCCATGGGTGCTCAAGTCCTTTGTTTAAATAGCAAGTCTTTTCATATCACCTACACTCATCCTCCCATGTATTTAAATTACCTCTAGATTACTTATTTTACCTACTAAGTTGTTAATGCTATTGAATAATTATCATTTTTGTGTTGTATTACTTAGTGGATAACTATGAGAAAAACTTCTTGCATGTTTAGTAGAAGTGAAATATTTTTTCAAATATTTTGATCTATGGTTGGCTGAATCTGGATATGGACCCTGCAGAGATATAAGACCAACCACATGTCGTGGGATAATCTTATTTGGATTGAAACTGAATAAAGACCTTTTACTGTCTTATTTCTGTGTATCTATCTCTTTCTCCAGGTTTAGAAAGTTTTCTTTAAGTAATCTTTCTTTTCTTTAGTCTCTTTCTACTCCTTCTTGAGAATCAAAATCAATGACTTGTGCAGTTTTTGTTACTGTCTCATAAATCCTAAAAGCTTTCTTCAGTTCTTTTCATTATTTTCTTTTTTTCTCTTCTGAGTATGCATTTTAAGCAACTTGTTTTTGAGTTCCTACATTTCGTTCTTTGTATTTGTATGTTCTAGCATTTCTAATTGTTTTTTATTATTTCAATTTCTCTGATAAATTTATGAACTGTTTATATGTTTATGAAGTTTGCTGACTTTCTTTAAAATGAGCTATTTTGTATTCTCTGTCAGGCAATTTGTATATGTTCTTTTTAGAGTCAATCTCTGGCACCCTATTTTTTTTTAAGGGAATAAAACAGAACTGTAAAATGCAACAAAACAAAACAGTGATAGGACAGTAGGAAATCCACAATCATTACTATATTGCATATTGTTATCCTCTAAATAGTTGCTCAGACTACTGGCCCCAGGCTTGCAAAGTCAATCAAACAACATAAATGTCAGGTTGCTTTCCTTCTTCAGTTATTATCATCACAGCCTGTGTTGCATCTGGTTGCTTATGGGGTTGGGGGGCAGGAGGTGGAGGCAGCTTCCCTGCTGCTTCTCCCCGGCCGACACCCTACATTTTCTGTTCAGCGGTGTCATGTATCTGTGGTTATTCTTGATCTTGTGGTCATACATTGATGTGTGCACACTGAAGAAGTAGACAGGTAGTGGTTACTCAAGTCTTCGCAGTCTACCTTTGTCTGGAAATGTTCTTTAATGACAAGCCCGTCTAGAAATTCTAGACAAGTTATCTGTTGTGATCCCTAAGCCCAGGGTCACTGCAGCCAGTGCCCAGCCAGGTGGAATTCGAGCCACCATCTGTGGAAGCCTTCCAGTTGCTGGTTTATCTAGAGCTCAAGGCCAGCATTAGTGACACAGGTCAAGGTGATTTCATCTTTCAGGGGCGAAGGCCTCTCATTCGCAGCAGAATGGGTCTTAAGGGTCTTAAGGCTCAGTTGACAGATATCACCCTAGAGTTATGGACTGTCGAGTTCTGCCTGATGCTGGATTTTACTGTAGTGTACTACAGAGTACCACACTTGCTTTCTTCTCTTTTCCCCAAGCAAGTAGTAATTCTCTTAGCACTGTTCCAGCTTGGGTTGAGGAAGGGATAGCACAAGTACTATAAAACTGTTCCTTCTGCCTTCCTCAATAGTTCCTTTCTCGTTGCATAGTAACCATGTACTGTGATCTTCCCCTGGCTTCTTCAGCCCTTGAGAAAACACTTGCATGCATATGTAATGGTTCTAACTGATGATTCTGCAGAGGCACTTGCTGAAAGCTACTTCCTGCCATCTTGCTCCACTCTCCTCCTCCTTTCTTCAAGATGCTCATATTATGTAAATAACATGGTGACTTGTAAGTTTTTTACAATGGTAAAATATCAGGTATAGATACTTTCAAGCTGTTCTTGTGGTTGCTGCAGCGTATGTCTCAAAAAGCCATCATAGCAGATGTACTTCCCCAACTATCTCGGCGCTCCTGCAGGTGGAGAGCCAGGGAGAGTAGGAGAATCTGTTCACCCGTCTATGCAACTAGGACCAGTGAGGCTAGGATGATGAGCTAAGGGCCATTTTCCTCTTCCTCTAGGATTCCATATGCTGCTCCCCCAACCACTACCAGTGTCTCCAGACTAGCACCAGTCTAATAGGCCCCGCATGGTTCGCCCTTGTTCCAAATTCTGCTAAAGTCATTGAGCTGCTGCAGTGACAGCTCATGCAGCATGTCCTCACCATCCTACATATATTAGTATGCTCCTGAGAAAGCTATTAGCAAGATGGAGATTTGCATAACAAATTGCCACTCCATTAGCTTTCACTATCTAAACAGAGGTGAATTCCGTTAAAAAAAAAATTCCAGACTACACTATGTGATTCAAACTCTACCCCAAGAATCCTAATTATCCTTTCAAGTCCTTTCTGTCTGTGTCTGCGTGCCATCTAGTCACATTTAATTCTTCCTTATAACACCTGCAAGAAATTAGTCAAGTGGGCATTCAATCTGTGAAATCTTTATGCACACACTTAAAAACAAAAATGTACATTAAAACCCACTACAGAGTAAATTTTCTTTTCATTACTGCTAGAATCATAGAACGGGCAAGCTGACCTCCTATTATTTAGCTCCCTTATTTGACGAATGACGTGAAACTCCTTTCCCAGAGATCAAGGACAACAGAGAAGTGTGAATGTTGAACCAGCCACGCAGTCTCAGTAAGTGGTTCAGTTAGTTCATCAACACTGGGAAGCCAAAAGATGAATAATGAGCTATTTTTTCAGACGAGGCCCAACAACATAAGATGGAGTTATAGACATTTGACTGATGACAGGGTCCTTATCAACATAAACTACAAACCAAACCATCTTGTCACTATTACGCACATGTTTGTTGACTTCTGTCTGACTAATTGTCAGCAAAGAGGTTCTAAGTGCCACTTTCCTGATTAGAAGAGTGTTTATGGCAGTTGATGAACACGGCAGGGGCGTCTCTGAGATGACGCCTGGACTGGCACACGATGCCTGCTGACATCTGTGCTGTAGATGTGAAATGTGAATTAGGACTCCTGACCAAGTGGGAACAACTAGAAGTGACTATAAATGTCTGTGCATGGAGATGGCCTCAGAACCGATCTACCCCGCCCATCTCGGCAGTCACTAAAGGTTCTCACTCCCAAAGTTAAATTCCTTTGGGTGATTGCATAGAAAGATGAACATGACTGAGCGAGGCATTAGGATATCTATAGAGTTGGTTGATACAAAGCTTTGTGAAAACCTTTCAACAAAGAGTAAGGAGTTCTGGAGTGAAATCCCAATTCTGTAGTCAATTTGCTCTTGTGACCTTGAGGGAAATGTCGAGTCTGAATTATTTCATGGTTTATTGATTTTTTTAAAAAAATTTAATGAATGAAAACTATACGTAGTCAAGATGTAAGCAGCATGTGGTGGTACACACCTGGTCATTTCAGCTATTTGGGAAGTCGAGGCAGGAGAATGATCTGAGCCCAGGAGTTTGAGGCCAGACAGGTCAACATGGCAAGTCCCTATCTGAAAAAGGAAAAAAAAATAAAAATAAAAAAAAGACATAGCTGTGCACTGTGTAACGCTCACCACAGTCAGATTACTAAACTACACTCGTCACTCCCACAGTCGCTGTGTGTGTGTGAGCAGAGGGGTGGCGAGGACACCTGAAATCTGCTCTCATAGAATCAAATGTCAAACGAATGATAGAGTATTAGGGGCAATCATCACTGTGCTCTACATTAGATCCTGCGCTGGCTTTTCATCCCTGCAACAAAATACATGACAAAAACAACCAAAAGAAGGAGATGCTTCTTGTGGATCACGGTTCCAGAAGCGTCAGCCACAGTCAACTGGTGGCAAGGTAGTAATGCTATGGTGGACGGATGTGGTGGAGGGAGACTGCTCAGCTCACAGTGCACAAGGCACAGATGGAAGGCAGGAAGAGCCAAGTGCCTGTGCTTTCAAGTTTCCTCCTCCATCTGGGCCCCCAGCTTGGTAGATGGTGCACCCCCAATTCTACTCTCTGCTTCTATGAGTTCTGCTTCTTAGAGTCCCTGTATAAAGAATGTCATGCAGTATTTATCTTCCAGTGTCTGGCTGATTCCACTTAGCATATTGTTTTCCAGGTTTATCTGTGTTGTAGCAAGTGAGAGGATTTTCTTCTTTTTAAAGCCTGCGTAGTACTCCAGTTTATAAATGCCACGTAGCCTCCATTTATCCGCGTCCATGGACATTTTGGTCATTTGCATATCTTGGTTATTATGAATCATGAAGCAATGAACACAAATATGCAGATAGCACTTTGACATAGTGATTTTGTTTCTTGTCACCCCCTTGATTTTAACAAGGATAAAGATTAGCCCCTCAAGGATAATATGTATTAAATAATGTGATATAAAAACATTGGCAAAGCTTTTCCTTAAAACCATTAGGAACTTTAAAGCAGTATTATTGTGATTTGCATGTCATAGGTAAACAGGGCAAAGAAAAACTAAAAATAGATCACAAGAAGTGATCAACAGAAGCCACCCTTTATTGTCCCAGATGTCAGACTTTCTTCTCTCATTTTCTTCCTCCTCTTCTCTCCCTCATTCATTCATTGCTTCTACTCAAACACTGCACAAATCCTGCAAATTTTTTCCTTTTGCTTGGACTGGTGTGGCTCACCCAGACTTGGAAACCCCCTACTGTGACCCCAGGACTCACGACTGTCCCTTGAGCGCCAATGCAGGTGGCTGCATATTTCTGGCCTTTCCAGCTGCTGACGCGAGGGTCCCTTTTGCAGATCCCAGCTGTCGTGGGTGAGAGTCGCAGGCCGAGCTCCGTGGACAGTGCAGTGCGTAGCTGCTTCCAAGGGGTGAGTACTGTGGAGACGTCGCTGGGGTCTGGGGCAGACAAACTCGAGGAGTTTGCCAACTGATTCAGGTCTGACTCCACACAATGGGGCAGACGACCTTCCTCAGGAGGTAGATTTGCCTCCAACTTGAGCCCAAAATAGAAGGTAAAAACACAAAGTCCTGCCCAAAAATGCCCTTCCGCACACTGCTGTGTTTCAGGTGTTGAGCCCAGGAATCAGGGAGGAGAAATTCCTCTCCTGGGCACAGTCCGAGCCTGGCACCCTCCTGTGGCTCCCGACCTGCTACCAACTGTCAGCCACAGAAACAGTCACTCATCCCGCCCGGTGCAGCCTCTGCAGGGCCTTCCCGATCATAGGACTGAGGTAGGTCACCCTATTTTGTGGCGACCACTCCCCAGATGGGTCTAGAGCTGGGGCAGTGTTTCTCTTCACCCTTTCTGAGGTTCTTCTGCCACTTCCAAAACTCAGCTGGTTTTTTCAGCACAGTTCCCTGCTTGAGGCTAAAATAAACTGATCTCCCATAAATTTTCCACTGACTCATACTATGGTCAGTAAATATTTTTATTACTCTAAGGGGAAAAATTGTCTTTGTTGAACAACAACAAGCACAACCATGAAACTTTTTAAATACGTTGGAGCTGTCCAAAACAATGACAGCAACGATAATAGTTCATATTTTTACTGTGTTCGATCTTAGGCTGAACAATTCGCATAGATCCTCTCTTGTTTAAAATACGCTACATTTACGAAGGCGGTGTCGTTAGTCTGATGAGTGGTTAAATAACACACATTCACACAGTTAGCAGGAGGCGAGGTTGGCTGTCCCCTGCTTTGCAGTCGTGACACTCTGCTCCCTGCCTGTGGATAGCAAAGGAACAGTCTGCTTTTTAAGGGCAGCGCAAGCCAGATCTCTCGGCCTAGAGACGGCAGATTTAAAAGCTAGGTTTAGGAGTCACAGATGCAGACCTGAGGATGACAGCCCAAATTCCACCTTAGGGAAAAGGTGAGGTAGGTCTGCCATAAACAAAACAAAGAGGAAGTAAAATTATTATGGTTTTTATTATAGATTTGGGGAAAACAAAAGGAAAATAGAAGGTTTGGGCCAGGCATGGGCAACCCCATGATTCCTGGGGCATGAACACAGGTCCAGAGCGGAAGTACACAGAAGCGCTGGCACACTCAGGTGGTGAAGGGCAAGTCACAGTCGGGGCACCAGAAAGGAGGGGACAGAGGCCAAGGGCTTGGCTTCTGCCTACTTTTTTCCCACTTCCTTTCCCATAGTTCCTGACCTTAAAGAATTAGACCTTAGAAATATCCCCCAGAGATATAAAATAGGTCCATGGGCCCACTAAAAACATAGAAATTAAGTTTTAATTTTGCTGAGAAAATAAATTGGGTCTTTAGGGAATTTAGAGTGCATAGCAAAATTTCTCTTCTAAGCAACTGCAACTAACTGCACATCAAACAATGAGACACTTCAACAGAAAGCACTGTTGGAAATCAAGCCAGCAAGACCACAGAACTCTCCATGCTGCAAAGAATAAATAAGCTTTTCTTATACCTGACAGTAGAGGAACAGAAATATTACTTACCTTGTTGCTGTGTGTTATCACTTAGCCAATAAGCAATGTAAAAGTTGTGTTTTACATCACTGCTATATGTTCTATGCTATGTCAGGGACAGAATTAACTTTGCAATTACATAAAACATAACTTTTACATTGAAATATTGTTTCAAAATCATGCATAAGGTAAATCAGATATTCCTATTTTATTATTTTTTGGCACGAATTGAGTGTCTTAGAGTTTAAGTGATTTGCTCAGGTCACTCAAGAAAACAGTAAAGCAGAGCAGAGGATGAGTGCCAGACTTACGTTTCCTTCTCTGGGAAGAATGACATTAAGCTTCCTCCTCAAAATGTGTCCTAGACATTCAGGCAAAGTAAAATGAGGAGGGTTGATTCAATGATGCATGAGGTTTCTTTTAACATTAACCTTCTAAATCTATTAAAAATTGTTTGGATTTATAACAATCCTAACCATGAACTTGCTCATGGCTCTCTGAAACCTCAAGTAGTAGCTTTGGCTTTTAGGAGATTAATAACATCATTTTAGAGCAGGATTCACAGATCTGAAAGTAGCAGGAAGAGGACAAAATTTTGTTCTTCGGAAGAAAGTACAAAAAGTATAAAAATTAGAGATTTTCCCTCCTAATCTGTGCAGATTTAAGGGTCTCTCCTAAGGATTTAGCACACAGGACCCTGCATATGGCAGGCACATGGTATCAGGGTCGTGGGAGATCAAGGAAGGGAATCAGACCTATGTATCGTGCCCTGCTGGATAAAAACTATATTAATATAATGCCTTCTAAAGATACTGTCTTAGTTGCTCTCTTGTTGCTGGAACAAAATATTTGACACCCACGTGTTGATGTTTATTTCGGCTCACAGTTTGTAGAGGTTTCAGTCCATAGTCACCCAGCTCCAAGACAAGGTGGCAAGTTTGAGGGGCCTGGCAGAGGAGAAACAGTCCATGGCATGGCAGGCAGGAGGCAGCCAGCAGCAAGCCTTCCTTTCCCTTTTTATTCTATCCAAGCTACAAGCCTATTGGTTGGTGCCATCCACATCCAGATTGGGTCTTCCCATTATCTACACCCAGAACTGTGCTAAACCAATCAATAGAGCTTTCACACACCCCTAATCCAGCATCGCCCACATGATAAAGCCACCTCCCAAAAATGCCACCTATGAGAACAAGAGATTTTGGGGTACATGTAGATATAAACCATAAGAAATACTATCAAGGACTGGGGATTTAGCTCAGTGGCCTAAGTGCCTGCCTGGCAAGCATGAGGTCATGAGTTCAATCCCTGGTGCCACCAAAAAAAAAAATACTATCAAAAGAATATTTCCTTCATTAAGGTTATTTAATATCCTTATCAACTTTAAAAGAAACCTTATACTCACTGG
Source organism: Cuniculus paca (assembly GCA_004365215.1). Lineage (NCBI taxonomy): Eukaryota > Metazoa > Chordata > Mammalia > Rodentia > Cuniculidae > Cuniculus > Cuniculus paca. The sequence goes on along the minus strand of RJWT010042730.1, from coordinate 2,865 downwards.
ACAGCTCATGCATCTGTGAGTTTTAGGGGACTCACCTTCCACCTAGGTGTTATCTCTTTGCTTTCCTACTGGCCATGATGTAAGCTGCCTTTCCATTTTAACTGGCAGATACCACTGCCTGAAGTGTCCCAACTTCGACATCTGCCAGGTGTGTTTCCTATCTGGTCTCCACAGCAAGTCTCACCAGAAGTCACATCCTGCAGTTGAACACTGCGTGCAGGTAACATCTAACACAACCTACTAAAGTATTCATTCATCAAGTCTTTATAAGCAACCAAAAAACCTTCCTTTCAGTAAATCTACCGAATCTGTTTCTGTCCTATTTAATGCTAAGAAAGCTTAACATTAAATGTCTCTCAAAATAAATATGTTTTCTTTACATTGCACATTTTTATAAAAAGTTTTCAGGGAGAAGAAACGCTGAACTGACCGTTGATCCCCTACTGTGCTCTAGAAAATATCTGTGACAGTTTGGGGTTTGGGGATTGGAAATTTGCATAGATGAAAAAGGAAAGAGCTCTGGTGTGGTAAAAATCATGCAGCAAAGCTTCTAGTTGATAGTATATTTTTGGAAAAGTTTCCTTTGAAACATATCTTTTCCTGAGTCATAGGTATTTTTCTTTTCTTTAGGAAAAAAGAAAAATTATTATCTCAATTTTTGACTGAAAATAACTGAGGCTTTATAGCTACCTTTCAATATTTTTAAAATAATGATTAGTATCCAATAAGTGAGTTTAATTCTTTTCAAGAACAAAGAAAAACAGAACAGCACATTTTAAGCAAAAAGTCTTCTAAGTTTTTAAGAAAGAACATTGTTGGGGCTGGGGATCTAGCTCAGCGACGTAAGTGCCTGCCTGGCAAGCGCAAGGTCATGAGTTCAATCTCCAGTGCCAAAAAAAAACACAAAAAAACATTGTCTTTCATCACTAACTTCCCGTGAGTCAGTTGCTCCATGCAGGCGATACCCTCTTCGGATGCCACAGTAGCAAAGGATGTTGATCAGTAGCCTTTGTCGATGTTTCCCTGTTTCTGTTTAACAGGAATGGTCCACAAAAGCTGAGGGTCTGGATCTTGCCAGATACTTTGCAGTGCGCGTGGCCTTGCAAACTCATATTAACCCAGTCCTTCGGTTCCACTGACTTCCCTTCTCGGTTCCTGTTTCCCAAAGCCAGGGTTTTGATGACGTTACAGCGGCATCGTGTGGCCACTTTTTTATTACACCATAAATTTCAAGGGCTGAAGACCTCTTGATCAAGCACCACATTCTCTCTGTTTCTTATGGATGCTCCAATCCTTTCTTTCTAAAATTTCGTTTTCATTATAACTATTAGTGCATATTAATTGTACAAATTAATGAGATTCACTGTGATATGTGACATGCATGCGTCCTGTATTGCTCATGTCCCCCCACCCTTCTACTATTCCCTCTGCCGTAACCCTTCTAGCAGAAGTTCTTAAGGTGAGGTGGAGGGGTGCGCGTCACGTGGTCTGCACATCACTGAAGTTCTATACGAGATTAGCTCTAGCAGTATTTTTCTGGAGATAAATCCACAAGTTACCATCCAATTCTCAAAGGATTCGCAAGCCCACATGTTAGTAACTGTAGACTACGGTGCTTTCATGGTCCTTTCTCGCTTTGGAACCCCTAATTACTGGGTTCCTCTGCAGATGAGAAATTATTGAGGGAATCAGGACATTTAATTAGGAGGCTACATCGATATTTATGCCGAGAGAAGGTAAAGAAAGTCCAGAAGTAAGGAAACGAGGTGATTTTCCCAAGGATATAAAAGTAAAGGAAATAATTCCAAAACCTATCATCGTGTGCTGTCCCCCAAGGCTTGGGAAGAAGACTGCGTTCACACAGACCCGATGACTTTTTTAATGTTGGCCGTTTCAGCAGATGTCGGCAAAGGAGAATACAGAGCTTCTCCTCGGGAAGCTCAGAAGCAGCCTGCTCCAGGGGCGCTGCTGGAGAAAAAGAGATCCGAGAAGGCCGGAGGACCCGGCTCACCACGCGCAGGCCAAGTGAGTGAGAAAAGCGCCAGTCGCGGTGTGGGGCCCAGGGCACCGCACATTGCGGCAGGCTCTGCATGGCTGAAGATCCCAAAAAAGGCGGGTGGCAGAGGCGAGGGAGGATGAGGACTCCTTTCCCTCGAGAGCTGGCCTTGAACTTAAAAGTGCAAATGAGAGGTAGCACTGCAAGGAGAGGCATCCGAGACCCAGAACGGTCTCGGGCTGCTTGCGCAACTTTTCTCCATCTTCCTGCGATGGTTTGCCTTTGGAGGCTAATTCAGCGTCGATAGTTAATTTTTTTTAAAAAGGACGAGAAAGACACCCAGGGTTCCTCCGTTCTCAGACGAGCGCCGTTCCTGTTGGAGCGTTAGCAAAGCAGAGGTGACGCCACGGGTGCCACTTTTCATTCCCGTCCCCTGCATCAGCTGGGGAGCCTGGCCCGTGCTTTCGCTGCTCATAGTTTTTATCAGCCTTCCTCTCATCCTTGTAAGGAGGCGCCTGACTCCTGAGGAGTCTCTCGTCATCGGCTATTCGGGTTATATTCGAATTTTGCCTCCCCTGTAATTCTGCCGGCAGCATCCCCGCGCGTGCATTTTTCTGTGTTCTTTAAATTATTTTATTAAGATAACGCCCTGGCCGCTCCAGTCTGCTTCTAGCGCCTCAGGCAGGACGATCTTCCCCAGTTTGGGTCAGCCGGTGTCATTTCTCTGCACAACTTTCTGCGGGCTTCTAAGAGAGCCGAAGCCTCCCAGCGGCTTTCCAGCCCTGCTCTCTGCAGCTCTCCGCCCTCCTGTGCCTCTACCTCACCCTCGTGCCTTCCCACACACACACCAGGGGGTCGGCCACCGAGGC
>RJWT010042729.1:0-12084 GCA_004365215.1 Cuniculus paca | reverse complement strand
TTTTTTGTCTACATTTGAATTAGTTGGCTTTTCTTTGCCTTTATTTATAGAGTATAAATTGGTAATTGCTTTTGTTGTCTTCCTTTTCTAATGTTTACAATTAAAATCATTAAATTCCCTCTAAGAATTACCTTCATACCGTACTAAAATGTTGTATTTTTGTGAATATTCTCTTTGAAAGATTTTATAATTTCTCACAGTGATTACTTCTTTGATTTAATGATTATTAATCAGTATGCCGTTTACGAGTTATATGATGGTTTTATGGATATTTTATTGCTAATTATTTCCGATTAAACTCTGTTTTGGTCAGTGAACATGTTTTGTAAGATATTGGTCTTTTGATATTTATTGCCAGTTTATGCCAACATGTATGGTCTATTTTGGTGAATATGCCCTGTGCACTTGAAAAAACGTATATAGAGTTTTTTTACATATAATGGCCATTAAATTATGGTCAGCACAACAATATTGTTCTTTTATCTAATATGCCTGTCTTGATTTTCTTGTTTCTGTTATCTGTCTGTTGCTTAAGAGTTATTTTAATACCTCTAATTGTGTTTTTTTGTTTTCACATTGCTGTAAGTTTTCTTTACTGCATTGTTGAAGTGCTAATGTTAGGAAATTTCATATTAAGGAGGTTCCTGACTGATTACATCTTTTTCCATTATTCACTATTCGTGTAATATTTTTGTCTTGATTTTATTTTAATACTGTTTTCTTTTTCTATTGCTTTTGGTTATCTTTTTCTCAAGCTTACTATTTGCATACTATGTCTTTTTTCATTTCCTGTCTATGTATATGTTTATCTTTAGTGAGCATTTGTTATTGGCAGCAAAGTTATGTTTTTTTATCTAATCTTTTAATGGACATGCTTGGATTTAAATCTACCTTAATGCTATTTGATTTCATATCTCCCTTCTTTTTAAAAAAAATTCCTTTATCCCCTTCATACATTCTTTTAGATAATTGTTATTCCTATCTCATTTCATGTTCTCTATATTCTAGCTTATGAATGGCCTGGGTATTAACTGCTTTTTATGTAACACATCATGTTATATTGTTTCTTTTGTGTTTCTGCATGACTTAACTATTACAACTTATAAGTCATAATTAATAGTAACTTACAGGTCATAATTAATAAGACCTGCACTTTGGAAAGTATGATAGAGAGAAAGAAAACATTAAGAAATACTTTCAAGTTTATATTAAGCCCCCATGCCACATACTGGAAGAGGATTCAGTGAGAAAAAAATAGTCAAGAACCTTTAAATTTAATTTTGTACGTATTGGAGATACCCACAAAATATTGAAAATAATGTCAAAGGGTATCCTATGTGCAAAGGTATACAGAGTAGCAATGAATGTTTTTTGTTACTTTTTTTAGGATATTATTGAACTTTTTCCATTTTGAAGTTTTATGTATAAACATTTATAAAAGATGTACTTAAAAATTTATGTCTTAATTTCAAATAATCTTGAATATTTATAAAATTAATTTGCATTTAATAATAATGCATGATTTTTATGAGTATTGTATTCATTTAAATAATTTTTTGACTTTCCAGTAAAGAACATTTTAAATGGTAAATCAGTGTCTGTAAATAACATATCCCTTATTCCATAAGGACCTTCAAGATAATCAACTTCATTTTTGCCATATATAGCTTTATGAGATTTCATTAAAATCTTATCAGTTTCTACAAACTGCATCCATTTCAAAGATTACTTGTCAGGTTTGATCATGATAACCTGTACTATCTTCTTCAAACCAATCAACTCAATGAAATGGATACAAATTTTGTTCTCTTTGGAATAACAAAGTAATCTAGTTCTCTTTCAAAAAATGGAATAGATATTCATGCACACATTTATTTGTTCAACATTCGATTCAAGAGTTTCATATCTAAATATATACTTCTTGAATGCAATACTAAAATATTGTCATCTATGTATGAAATAATTCAATCTTGCTTCTGAGTCACGTGGAGTTGGCTAAAGTTAGTGAAATCCTTCACACAGGAGACTTAGATGGAGCAATTTTTCCTACCTTTTCTCTTTGTATTTGTAATTCTATTTTTATAACAATTTCTCAAAGGAAAGTTAATTTTTGCTTGTCCTCAAGAATCCATTAAGAATCTATAAGCTATTGGATTGTACAAGATAATTGCTTGTTTTTTGCTTAATAACTTTAAACTGCTACTATGTTGTTGTTTTCAATATTTTTTTTCCTTTCCCTTCACTCTCCATCATCATTTCTTGCTGCTATCTAAACGCTGCCTCTGGAATCGAGTCACTTGTCATTCCATTTGAAACATCCTGGTATGCTTAGGAACCTGAAGTATTAACTCCATTTTTTTCAATATGTTATTTTTCTTTATTTGTATTACAATTTGTTCAGTCTCCAAAGAAGATATACATATCTGTCAATGAAATTCATTGCAAACTTTTAAATAGCTATGACATTCTAACCAGCTAGTCATTCATCTCATTCTCTGCTTTGGGATTTCAGTCTTATTATTTTCAGACATTATTTGAATTTCTGCCTTATTCTCATTTATCAATAATGAGTTTAGATACAGGGTTATCTTGAACAAATAGCTGTTTTATCTAACTATGTGCAACTAGAAGCACAATACTCAACCCCTTTTGTGCTTCTACAAAATGTTGACCATAATGCAGCAAGAAATGTCAGCATGCTCTGCAGGAGTCCAGGTCAGGGCGCGTTCTGTGTCCTGCCCCAATCCGCCCCCGTGCTGACTGCCAGTCTCACTGAGGACGTCATATAGAACCTTGAGTTCTTTGATAGTCAAGACAGCTCCTGTGTCCTGTGTGTTTTTCATGGGTTTTTCCTGCTTTTGGAGCTGAAGTTGTCTGCATTATGACTGCAGATTCCCAAAGGATTCAAGAAAAGTTGTCATTCTGTCCATTGCCTGGTGGGAAGGGACATGTCTGCAGCTTTCTCCATCCTAAGTATAAATGACCCTCTTTATGCTATTTTTTAATCTCTTTTGTTCAGATAAGCATTTGAAGCAACATCTCCACATCATATTGAATTGAGGTGTCCCACAACTTATTGCATTAGCATGCTATTTCAGATTTACTTCTTAGCATCTGCTAAAATTTTAGTTGGATGACAGGTTTTTGCTTTGCACAAAGTGTGGTGGTGACTATATTTCCTGAATAAATGTCTGGATATAATCATTTTGAACTTTAATAGAAAAGAAAAAAATCCATCCCATTAGGGACAAATTTCATTCCAAATGGCTTGGTATGGTGTAATCTCTTGAAGAATTATGAAAGGGGAAAGGGAGACCTGGCTGCAGTCCCATGTCCTTGTCCTCTGCAGTAGATTTCTTGTCTGGAGTGCACATTAAGTTTTCTGCTTCAAGGGTGACCAGTGCTGAGGGCTCGCATTTATTTTCACTCCTGGATTATGTGACACTTCCCCTCTGCGTCTGGCATCTTCAAAATGAACAGTGTCATTGCTAGGGAAGCAGGAAGACATAGAACTTTCAGCAAAAAATGACTATCAATGTGCGTTTCTACATAGTCTGATTTTCTTAACTGCTGAAAGAGCACATTTTATAAAATTGTAGAATATATTGTACCACAGTTTGGACGTAGCATTTTGAATGAGATAACTAAAAACTAGGTACCAGAAAATTAACCTGATGCTTTGTTTGTAATCAGGAAGTCTGCGAGACTGAACTACTAAGGCCTTATGGTAGCGTAAGTCCCAAAATATTTTTCATAAAACTAGTGAATGTGCAACGTAAACTTGGATAAACAAAACGAAAAAAAAATACGACTTTAAGAAGTATAATGTTGGCTCAGGTCATCTGCAGTGGGGCGGGCCTGCCTCGGATCAGCGGCCCAGTCTGTCTGTTCTTTACTTTTCCATAATAAAATGCAGCATGCTATGGTCAAAACAAAAAAAAAGTATAATCTTGAACACTTAAACTTCGAAAAACTATACAAGAATGATTTTGCATTCTAAATTTCTCTTTTAAGTAAATGTAGATGACAGTAGGAAAATTAACTAAAAATTATCAATAAAGAGAGTCTATCCAGGACCCAGATGTGAATGTTGTATTGCTTATGACACCTCAGTCCAATTTTGATGATCTCCTTCCAGATGACAATGAAGTAAAGTAAGTTATGAAGCAAATTCTCAGTAAAATTCCCTACCTTCTTGTTAACTTTCACTTGCCTAAGGCAGCCTATAGCTCCAGAGAAAGTTTCTGAAAACATATGTACAATCATTTCCTTCACATCAGGAATGTTCGGCACAAGATCATAAACATTTACTCTTTCTCAGACTGTTCATCAGTTTGAGGGGGAATTCTTTCTGTGCTGACTGTGGAATAAGGAACAGGGAAAGTGCCACTCTATGAAAGGGATTCTAGTCATTTTGTTAATGTCTGGTTTGGAGAGAAGCGTCTGGATTTTGATGTGCTGTGAGTTCCTCACCATCAGACACTGATATTCAAACAAAACCCTCAAGATGCATTCTTAAAACAAGGATATATATATATATATATATATATATATGGTATTTCTCCATTTTTCATCTGAACCATGCTTATACGTAAGTGGTCACCAATGCATGAATATCTTAGATATATATTTCACATATGCATTTTGTTTTGTTTTGCAAGAATTAAGAATTAAATTATAAGAACAGCACAATAAATTATGCCTCATCTTTTCTCAATGAACCTTGTCCAATTATTTGAGTGCACTGTGCTTTGAAGTTATAATCATTAGCTTCTTTTTTATTCTGACTTTCAAAAGTGAAGACCTGATTACTGCCATACGACTTGTGCAAATATCCCTCTTTGCAATATGCGCTGCATATAAATGTGTGGTTTGTGTGGTAGGGGGTAAAATGGGCAGCTTCCTTGCCATCTGTGTGCTAATTAACCAGTGTCAGACACAGGCTCGTCACAGGAAGAAATCGTCTTCCGTTCTACAGGGTGCAAATTATTTTGCCAGGATCACACGGACAGGGTCAACGTGGGCTGTCAGCAGTGGCTCCTGGTTTAGTGTGTGCACTGGTAAGTAGTGGGAACTTTTAGCTAAATCACAGCCTTGTACTTCCATATGTAATTTACACACCCACATCAAGCCATAAACTTTACATAAAATAAAATAGCTTGCCTTTTCTTATACTAGTGCATATTTGTTCTAAATCTGTTGTCATCTTGTTTTTATATATATATATATTTTTTTTTTCTGTTGTCATCTTGTTTATATACTGCCTCTGTACTGCTCTGGTAAGAAATATACAAAGTTCTGGGGGTTGGGCGGTTAAACTAAGACATTAACATGCATAAAAACATAATTGCAATAAATTTACATTAACAATTTCTTGAGCATAGTGACCCATGAATTAACTTTTTGGTACGATTAAGAGTACAACCTCAACATTTCAAGATATATCATAGCATTAAAATTCAAGTCAGCTCTAATGACTCTAATTAGTAGGAATACTAGCAAGGGAAGTGTTTAAGGGAAATTAGTTACCTATTGTTGTGAACTATAATTTTATAATTTAGCAATGTTTGGAAATGGATTGTTAGCAAACATGGATGTATGCACATCCATAACTTGTGCCCTAGTCTGCCAATATAAATAATTGAAAATGAAATAACACAATATTTTTCAAAGTATGTCAACATAATTACTATTATAATTAAGACCTTGGAATAGTAGAAAGAATACTACTTTACTCCTGTGAGCATACATAGAGATACAATGTTAGTTTTCACATCTTTTCAAGCATAAGCTACAAAGGCAGCAATGTAAAAGAATTATCAAATGATAACCAATCAGCCCATATTCTTAGATAATTTAAACAGAATGTTCTCAGTGTGGAACTAAGAGTGTATTGCTTTATTCTTTAAAAGAAAAGCATTTCTTCAATTAGAATAAAGTATTGTCTATACAGTGTTAATTTTGTACAGGTTTCCAATAACAGCTGAGATTTTAAAAAAGCATATTTAATGTTATGGCTGTATTTTAGCAACAAATGTGGTTATAATTTTCAGACTACCTAGGAAAATCTTCAAGGCTACTTTTACTCCTAGACATAGTGCAGTGATAGAACTTTGAGAAACATAGAAAAATATGTCCTTTAACAGGTAGGGTCATTATTTTGAGTTAAGGGTCTCAAATATTCTGAAAATAAAAATTCTGGAAATAAATGTTCTGGAAATGAAAACAAGAATATGATGTTTTCCTAGACTACATAGTAAGTTTTAGAACTTGCAGCACCCATCAAAATATTACTTATTTTCATAGGACCCACTGCAGATATCAGCTCTTCTGTGACTGTCTCTTCTTCCCAAGACCAGTTTGAGTGTCCCTCAGTGTTCCCAGAGCCACAGGAGTCTTTCAGGACCAGAGACAGGTCTGGCTATTTTCTGGACGATCGCCCCTCATACACATCATCTTGCTGAATGAGCGAATGAAGATACCTGTACACACAAACCTGTTAAGCATCATTCCATAGAGCACATTCGTAGGGAGCCTTGCAGTTTTTTAAGGTAAGCTTTGAATGAGATGCCATTGAGGAGTTAAGGTCCTCGGAATGAGATCGAGGTTGAAATCCTGGTTCCATCATTTATTGGCTCTTCCAGTTTAGGTCACTAAAGAGTGGGAATCTCAGTGTTGTCATCGTAACAAAATGGAGCCACCGATGGGGCCTCGTAGCATCTTGGAGCCAGTTGGAAGCATTGCTCTTAAACTGTCCAGTGCACTTCTTTGCACTGAGATGCTCGATACATCGTAGGTCTTTAATGAGTGAAGCCCACTCCGGACACGCAGGGATGACATTTATACCGTCCTTATGGGCAGCTGTGGATATTTTCTTGCCTGAAGACTGGAAGACAAAGAAAAGAAAGAATAGGTAGTAATGATTGTGGCATCTCAAAAGGGATAATGTGATGATATTGTGGTGAAATCTCTAATTGAGAGCAATGTGAGAAGCAGGAGATACTGCTTTAAGTGAACTGTCAAAAATATAGCTGTGTTGAGTAATACAGTAGGTTTGCTTAAATGCTAATAACAAAATATAAAGGTAGAATTGAGGTATAATTTACAATTTGCCTCACTTTTCATCTGTCTATCTGGTAAGAGTTATTGAATTATTTTTCCCCATATTGTGTGAATATTATATTATGTTTACAATTTTGTAGCTTGCTAATCTAGTCAGTTGAAAGGTATCATTTGAAATTCTAGTTCTTCACCAGTGAGATTATAAATAATACCCAGTATCTGATTTTGGAAAGGAGCATAACAGAAAAGGAAGAATTACACATTGCCCTAGCAGATAATGCTGTCAATACACAATGAAAAAGCCACATTCAAAGTTGATGGAGTCTTTTACTATTTTATAGGGCATGCAAGAAGCTATTCCAGGCCCCAGAATTCCCATGAAGCTGGGTTTTTTTTTCCTGGTGACTGACTCTGAAGGGTAATTCAAAATATTAAGCATTGACATGTTCTAGTTTTCTTATTTTTGCTTCAGAGAATTTTGAGGCTAAGTCTGTCCATGCTAGGCCTGACAGGTAAATCTACACCCCCTAAACTGGAAAGGACAGTAACGTGGATGTGGTATGGCACAGGGGGAGAAAAAAAATTTTTTTCCCAGTAATGCATCTAGAAACCTCCAGTTACAGTGAACCTCCAAGTTATGTCTCTAACAACAGCAGAGCACACATCCGAAAAGGTCATTGAGAGAATTAGAGCAATGGTACAGTATGAACCATGGGAAAATTATAAACACAAAACATAATGCTTTTCAAAAAAGAGTGCTGGTGCAGTAGGTCTGAGCACCATGAAAGATGAAATATCCAAAAGAGTCATAAATCGAGCCTATTTTTAAGACGGTAATGAGATCATTTAATAGATGTGTAAAATGGTGAAATGATTTTGAAGAAGGATTGCATGACTTCGGAGTGAATCCTAAACACATAAGCAGGCATTTAACAGGAGATCAATACTATTGTGTGTTGTGCCTACTATTGCAACATCTTCTCCAATACAAAGATCAATTCATTGCAAGCCATGCACTTGACCTTTTGGCCTGGAGTCCTTATCTCGCTGCTCTTTTTTGCACCTAAATTGCAGACTTAAAAGCCTTATTTCTGATTCAGGACAAATAGATTGCTGATGCCTATGTTATCTGTACTTTTCTCAAAATAAATGAGAATAGAAAATTAAAACACAAACTCCAAATGAGATATTTTACATGCTATTAAAGTTAGCTGTAATAAATTATTGAAATATGGTTAAAGAAAAATGGAAGTAAAATATAAATAAAAATAGCATCATGAAACATTTAAATATTGAGACAAACCAGATCTCGAGATCATATTAATGTTATTGTCCTTTAATATAATCAAACAAGTCTAACTGTAGAATTGTATTTTAGGCTTCCTAATGAACTGAACTACATTTAAATACTGTAGAGTATAACCCTGTTTTCATTTGTATTGATGTTTTTATAATTTTGTTTCCTTGAACTTGAATCCTACAGTATCAGAAAAACATTATCTGCACAGATTCCTATCCCCTATGTTTTTCTCTTCTGAATCATGTTGCTGTTTCTACTCATAATTCGTGTTTTCTTCATTTTCATGACTTTTTTCTTTAAGTCTTTCCTATCAACACTTTTAAATATGATCTTAAAAGATTTGGTTTAAATGATGAGAAGTAAAACTATTCCATAAGATGAGATTAGCAGAACTACTAAAAATCAAACAGACACCTTGACTTCTGACCTCAAAATTCATGGTTTGAATCTCCAGATGATACAGTGATGATATTTCCTCCAAACTTCAGATATGAGATTGACACCTGGCATTCACTCTGCATTTGAAAAATAGTATGTTATAGACTTTTTATCAGTGAATCAGTCAGAGATGCATGGTCAGGGAACACATTTCTGACTAAACACATTGAATTATGCTTTTAACCTAACTCATATTAGTGTCCAACAGTCTCTGAATAAATGAATAAACAAATGATTGATTTAAAACATTAAAGACCATTATTACAAATCTAATTCACTGAGGCATTATCTCAATATATTCCTATGTGTAAGGTTACTTTCCAAATGTTGTTTGTTCCTTGGAAACTGACAACTCTTTGAGGGTGGAAGTATATATTTCTAAAGTGTTTGAATAGAAGTACTTACATCCTTTTCTGTGTCTGCATACAATTTTGGTGTGTTCTATTACTGTGTGCATTCTATTTTTCCGTCTGTTTTCTCAGCTGTATTTCCTGGGCAGAGCTTCCATTTAGTGTATCATTGATTCTTCCTGCCTTGTGTAATAGTGGGCCTCTGATGGAGATCTACAAATGTTTAAAAAACAGTGGGAGTAAATGAATTTAAAAATAATGGGTTCTTTGAACCACATCATTTCCCTTACATCTCTTTTGGAAAGAATATCAGTTTTGCACCAAGTAAAAGAAGCCCTAATTTGCTTTGATAGTAGTAAAGTCAATAAATATTTATTTGCTCTCAAGACAGCAGTGTAGGCAACAAAACAGATTACAAATAGTTTGCATGTTAGTTGCCCAACTTGAGGTGTAAACAATTAAATATTAATTATACTAAATAATACAATTTCATTACCTGGATTCGAATTTCACACTGTTTACTTCCGCACGGTGGTGCTCATTGGCCAGTTTATATTCAGTCTGCCTGTCAGTTTGCTTTTAGATGATTTACTTAAACTACTCTAATACCCACCAAATGCCCGTGATGGCTGTGTCTTCACAGCCATCCCTGAGTCAACAGTGGGGCTCACGGTTTGCTGGGCAGAAACTCACAGTGTAGACTGCTGTACACCATGTTCAAGCGCTGGCTGTGTTATTAGGCTCCTCCCACCTTGATTGGATCTTAAATGAACTTATTTGCATCTCAGATTCAGTTTCTTAATCTACAAAATTTGAATATCAATGGCAGTTACTTCATACGGTAACTCTATGGGTCCAGATTTTAGTATTGCCCCAGATTTGTGTTAAGAGCTCAGTGTGACTCAACTAGTAGTACAGTAATGGTGATTGCTGTTACATTTGATGATGTGCTAGCAAGCATGTACCTGACATTTCCAGATGGTCCACTGATGCGGTCAGACATGAACAATAAAATGCAGGCTCCTGTGTAGTGTACCTGAAAAATAAACTATCTTTAAACATTCTTTCATAGGTATAAACGTGATTGCTTGTGGATTTGGAGATGAGGTGAGCCCATGACTTAGTGATATGAGTATGTGTATTATATATGCAAAACAGTTTGTTCAATAACATTATACAATTCCAGTAATAGGTAATAACTGAACAGTCCCAGACTGATCATTCTTATACCAGGTTATGCTATTTTATATTTATATTATACCATACTATGTTTTATACTACAATAATTCAATCAAAATGTCTGTATTTCTTTTATATTTTGTTTTTCTAAAGAATTGCATTAGAGTAGAAACATCAGTATCTATTACTCAGTATCTATTACTTGAACACATGAGGAAAATAATTTAGAATAGGAGTAGAAGGTGCCACATAAATCGACTCGACAATACAAACATTGTGAGCTGATAGATATTTCATTGGGAGCTGATAGTAGTTAAGATTTTCCTTAACTACTCCAAAAGTTACAGTTTCCGTAACTACTCCAAAAGTTAACCCTAATAAGAATCCTAAAATTTTATTAATAAAATGACATGAGTTCTCTTAAAATAATTTCCTCTGTCATGGGTGAAATATTTTTTAAATCACTTTAAACCTAGTAGGTATTGTGAAAACATTACATAATTAAAATAGATTTCATCTTTTAGGTCATTAAAATACTGCGTCTCCTAAGTAGGTGTTTTTTCCTGAGTTTGAACAGTTTTATTCCAGGTTAATAGAGTGCGCCTTCTGGAGAGCGTAGTGTTTGCCGCATGCTGTCACCACGCTGTGTTTGGCAATGGGCAGAATAACTATTTTAAATCAGTTCATTGAAGTTTGGAGTCGGAGATCCATTAGATCTTGGGAAGGTCTGTGATTCGCATCCTTCACCTTTGATCCAGGGCCCCTCTGAGGTCTTGGTTCTGTCCTCTTCCCATCAGCGTGATTCCATAGCTAACATTTTGAAATATGAATCTAGATAAATAATTTGATATTTTCCACCACAAAAAGAAAGGATGGCAATTAATATGGACAACTATGATTGATCTTCAGAAACTTGCCTGCATGGTGATGAAGAGTTTGAATATAATGAAGAAATCAATAAATCACTATCGGGGACCTGGCCAAGATCCCTAACTGCCTGTTTGAGGGGTACAGCGAGGGATAAAGGAAAAACAGAAATTTAGTAATTCATAAAAGCGGGGCTGAGAGATCAGTGCCCCAGGACCGGCAAAGACAAACACTGCCCAGCTGGTCACTATTTTACTAGCCCGTTTGGGCGAGGGGTAGGGTGCCTTTCCTGGAACAGCGCCGCAGTGGTGGGCGGGGTCACCTTGACACCGAAAAAGAAGCAGGCTGAGAGCCACCCCACACCTGGGTACCAGCCCCGCTCTCCCTCTGCTGTCCTCCGCAGACCTCGTCCTGCCCTGCGCGGGCCACAGCCTCACTGGCCATCAAGACCTCAGCGGTGGGCAGTAAGAACCAAGGTTTGCACTGTCCAAACACGCCCACGAGGTAGGGCTGGGAGGGCCTCAGACATTTCCTATGTCCATCTATAATCTGTGGACTCTTGCATATTGTAAGCTTTGCCGGTGTAGAGCCACGTATACACATGTTTTGCCATTTCAAGTATCAATTTGATATATGTATTTTTTGATGATTCGTACTTTCGAAATTTAGGATTAGTCGTGCATAAAAATGACAAAGGACTTTCTTTTCCTGAACTATTTCACATTAGCGTAACCCTGTTTCATGGGATTTACAATGTATTAAGAACAGAATGCGATCGTTTGTTTTAATACAGTGTGAAAGTAAACATGGAAATATACAGCACTTAAGAAGTAACTATGAAATCAGCAAGGCGTGGTGGTGCACACCTGCAATTCCAGCACTCAGGAG
>RJWT010042728.1:0-12083 GCA_004365215.1 Cuniculus paca | reverse complement strand
TGTGCCCGTCAAAATGTATCTAAATATATCTAATCACAGCACTATAAAAGTCCACTTAGCAATCTTGCTAGGGCAGGCTTTCTAGCAAGTGGGTATTTCCTTTTTGACTTGCACAAAAAGAATTTACTCTAAGAATGGCCTTTCACCTAATATTTTGATATAATTTGTTCTGAAACAAGTAAACCAATAACATTGACAAAGATTTACCCCCAGATGAAAACCTGGCATTATTTAAAATTGAGAACCAAACCATGAAGTAGCCTGGTCTTGTTATTTTATCTTTTCATCCATTCACTGTTAGATAAGTATTCATTACTTGCTAAATACTTTGCAAGATGACAGGAATATCTAAAATAATATGCTCCTAACTTCAAAGAGCTCCAATCTTATTAAAATTACACAGAATTAAAGAGCTATGATAAATTATGGTAAATGGTATAGAAGATATCTGCTGCAAATCAAAAGGAAATACTTTCTATCTCTCACTAAATGCATTATCACTGAACATTCTTGTAACAACTTTTGAATAATATTACTTAGATGCAGTAATTCATTCAAATAAATTCCTTCAATCTCTTTTAGTGGGTGACAGTAATATGTTTTATAAATCTGCTGGTTTGAATCCTTTTCTGTTGCATTATAAGGTCAAGTTGGGATTCAAAGTGAAATCTATATTTGCTATGCTACACTCTCAACTCTTGTTCTCTGTCAATGAGGTTGTATACAATAGATGGTCTATTGCCTGCAGGAACTAAATTAAGATGGGCATATGAATCACACAAGAAAAGTCTTGGTTTATTAACAACCTACATTATTAATTTTGACAGCAAGTCCCCTAGTCTGTTGGGCATGGTAGTTCATACAACTGCTGCTATGCATTTACTGTAGATTTAGATTTAATGTAATTTGTTATTTTAAAATATGAACTCTCATAAAGTCTACTTTGGAAATAGAAGTCTCAAAGAAATGAGAATTTAAGTGATTTACTCTACATTAAAGGCAATTTTTATGAAAGTGATATTCTGAAAATTTTATTTTCTCTAACAGAAAATGAAGTGAAACCCTGAGAAATTTTAAAGTCTTCCCCCAAATGTATTTCCCTAGGCACAGGTTAGTTTCAAATTTATATTACACTGTATGAAGGATTTTAATAGGATTACAATCTTTTCCTTATTCCACTTGGCCAATCTTTAGAGTTGGCGAATTGTTAATGTTATGATTTTTTTTGTCAGTTTTCTCTACACGTGTGGGTCTAACACACCTTTCCACAGTTAAAAAGATAAGAGCACTATAGAAGCTGACACACAGGCTTGGAACGATCCTTATCTCTCCTGCAGTAATATGATTCTACCGTGTGACCAGGACTCTGAGAACGTTACCTCAAACCCACATATCAACAAGACATTAGATCTTGAATAACAAATTAGGGGAAGGGGAGAGAAGAGCAGAGAAAGCATTCTCTACCATAAAGAAAAATCTCACGTGCATACCGGTGTGTGAGCATAACGGCTTCCTCAGCCTCCCCATGTAGGTAACTCCCTTTTCTTTTTGTGGAAACTTTTAGGTTACTATTCCTCCCAAAGTCAATATCATTTTAAGGAGACAAGTTACTCTCTTCTCAAACTCTTCCTCACACTGTATACTCTCTGCCTTGCCATGCTAGCCAAACCATGGGACAAAAGTCATTTAGAAATGGTTGTGTTATCATCCTGGGGACTCGAGAGTAATTCCCTATTCATTTAGGGATTATCTCTTCTTAACTATTCTTCTCTGTTTCATAAATATATGCCTTTGGGCTTCCTTTTTATTCCTACACAGATGTTAAATTTAAGAGGGTAAAAATACAGAAAAAATAATTCATGTGTGCAAAATTTTATATTTCACTGAGGTTCTCTAGACTGATCAGTTCATAAGGTCCAGGAATTCCATATGTAGCTCTGTATAACCAAATCAAAACAAACCTGAATAAATCTAGTACAGACAAATTATTCCCTATATTTTTTATCTTCTCAGGATGTAATTAACATGACCGAATTTCTATATGAACAACTTTTCCTCAATTAAATAACAAAATTAATAAACCTTTTAAAGAACAAATATCTATAGTACATAACATAGCATTAAGACTACTTGAATTTTAAAATTTAATTATTTTCCAAAGCCATGCCATGTTTTCTATGTAATTGCACAACTTATTATCAAATTATTTTAATACCTGCCTTTCCTGATTCAGAATCAATTTCCATAATGCATCAGATTCCTGGGCATTATGCTATTAATCTAGTTGAGACAAGACTTGCTTTCAACAGAAGCATACATCTTAAAACAATGGTTGTTGTGCAGAAATTTCTGTTTATAGATCACATATCTGTACATGGTGTTAGATGGATGGAAGTTCTGAGACATAATTTCTTCCATTTTATTTTGCATTTTGCATAGATCATTAAAATAATTCACACTGTAGTGTAAAGATTACTTTCACTAAACAATACTTTCTTGATGCAGAAACCTTGGAAAGTATTCACCAGCACCTAATATACAATGTCAAGGCAATTAAAACACCCAGTAGTAACAAATGCTTGTATTCATATGTGTAGCCTTTGATTTATGGTATATTGGAATATTTTCAAGTGTTTTTCCTACAAATTGATTTCATTACTACACAGAAAAAATTTCTACACGCTAGTCCTAGTTGTAGATGGAACTTTTTCTTAAAATGTCTGGCAATTTTTAAAGCTTTTAAATAACTACTGGAAGAATAGTATCTTATCAAGGACAGTTAAGGAGGAGGTAGAACAAATATGACTGAAACTGATATGCTAGAGCATTTATCTTCTGCTCTTCTGTGTCTCTAATGACATGAATGTCACATAGCATCTGTTAATTTTTGCTGGGAATGTGATGGTAAGGTGATATGGCTTTAAAAAATGCTATTCACTAGGGAAAATGCTGAAAAGCAATGTAAACCCATTTAAAGCAGGAGTCACTAAGTAAATTCCAAAATGTGCACATCTAAGGCATTAGAAGTAGAGATTCTACTGGGTCCAAAAGGAGAATTTATTCCTAGTGTCCAATATATTCACAAAACATTTTATAGCAAGTGTGCCAAAGGGAAGTTTAATGGTCATCCACATTCAATGAATTCCAATAAAATGATGCAAAATATCAATTTTTAAATTTTACTTGTGCAGGGAGAGGAGATAAAAAATGCAAAATTGAATAAAGTGATCATTTAGGAAGCTTTGCCTTCCTTTGGACAGTGAAGTGAAAATAAACATGAAACAGATGGCTTGGTGTTATGCTTTGTGTCTGGGTGGCCCACCAAGCCTCATGCAGTCATGGAAGCAGCTGAGTCTAGCATTTGTGATTGGTTCATTGTCTAGCGCTGGGATTGGTGGTGTGAGTGCTGTACCTGCTCAGAGACAGGGAGCTGGCATACAATATAGGGGAGGGAATAGGCATGCTTTCCCCTTTTCTCTGTGCCCTTTTGCTGTTGTCACCCGTGACCACGATGAATAACTGCCCCTGTGCCACGCTATCCTGCCTTGGAGCCAGCTGAGTATGGACTGAAATTCAAAAAAAAAACTGTAAGCTAAACAAACCTTTCCTTGTTTCACATTGGGTGTCAGGTATTTTGTCTCAACAATGAGACAAAAGTAACCAAGATAGAATTTGGTACCGGTAGTGGGGCTGTTGCTGTAACTGTACCTGACCATGTGGCTCAAATGCCTTTGGAAATGGCTTGTGGGAAGAGTTTGGAAAGCTTCAGAGATGTCATCTTAATGTACACAGCTGGAACAGTTTAAGCTGTTCTGCAGGGGAGATTCTGGTAAGAGCTCAGGAGACCAGAAGGTTGATAGAGAGCCTGCTGGTAAAGACCAGGCTTGGGAGGTTTCTGCTGGAAAGAAAGACTGCACTGGTTATTGAACTACAGATGATGTGTGTTATGGTTTGGCAGAAAGTTTGTCTGCATTTTCCTTATGTCCAGAGACTTTGCCTGAGACTGAGATTAAGGGCAGTGGACTAATTAATCTGGCAGAGGAAATTTCAAGGCAGTCAAATGTTAAGGCAGTGGCATGGTTATTGTTGGGAGTTTTTAGCCAGTTTTATATTAAGAATCAAGAGCAAAGAGCCCAGCAGGGTTATTGAAAACATTGTGAGTTTGCCCAGAAAGGAAGTTCCAGTAAAGCTGTGAACTGTAAAGATGGAGCTGAGATCTCAATTGCTGAAAAGGAACAGAGAAATAAAAAAAGATGGCCTGGGTTCATCCTGGGAAGCAGTATGTCACCACCCTTTGGAGCCTCAAAACTGCAAAAGTGAAAGACTGCTGGTAGGATAAAGCTGCTTAGCACCATGTGGTGGTGGCCACACGAGGTTCCAAAATGGCAGTGGCCTCACTAGGTTCCAGAATGGCAGCAACACAGAGAATCTGTTCCTCACAATCTGGTTCAGAGTGCTCAGCAATCCAGGCACTTGACCCCTATGGCCAAGAGAGAGGAAAGCCTGGCTACCACTTCAGTTGGCAGCAGACCTTGGCAGCATCCACATGGCTCTGGTTTTAGGTGCATGGTGAATTCATGAATTTTGAAGTTAAAAAGGCTTCCACCCCAATTTCAGAAAAAAGCCTGAGAGGCCAGGTAGTGTGTGAAGCTGTGAGTGTGAAGCCAAATGTGCAGTGGAGACCCCAGAAGTTTGGAAAAGCCAGGAGCATGGATCGGCTAAGTACATCTGAAAAGAGAGAGCAAAGCCAGCCCAAGAGAAACTGTGGGAGCTAAAACCCCTGGAAGTGCTACAGGGGTGGAGTCACTCAAGTCTTTTGGAGCTTGCAACCAGATTGCTTCAGATGCTGAGTGTGGAACTCCTGGACTTAATGTTTGCCCTGCTGGATTTTGAACTTCCTTTGGTTTTATTCCTTTGTATTCCCCTGTTTGTACCCTTTGAAATGGAAATATTTATCTCCTACCATTGTATATTGGAAGTGTTTAACTTTGTTTTCATTTGTACAGGGGCTTGCAGCTAAGATTTTGCCTTAGATCTCAAAGGAGACTTGAGACTTGGACTGAAATTGTTAGGACTTTGGCAACTCTTGTAGATGGACTAAATGTCTTTTGCATTAAGTATGTACATGAGTCTTTGGGGGACCAGGGGTGGAATGTTATGGCTTGTGTCTAGGTGAACCCCCAAGCCTCATGCAGTCATGGAAGCAGCTGAGTCTAGCATTGGTGCTTGGTTCATTGTCTAATGCTGGGATTGGCAGTGTGAGTGCTGCACCCACTCAGGGGCAGGGAGATGGCATACAATAGAGGAGAAGGAATTAGCATGCTTTCCCCTTTTTGTGGTGCCCTTTCACCTGCGGCCACTATGAATGGCTGTCCGTGTGCCACACCATCCTGCCTTGGAGCCAGCTGAGTATGGACTGAAACCACCAAAAAAGTGTAAGCCAAATAAATAAGCCTTTCCTTGCTTCGCTTTGGGCATCAGGTATTTTCTCAAGAAGCCACAGAAAAACAAATTTAAGGTCTTAAAGCCAAGCTATTCAAAGTAAAATGTTTCAAAAATCATATTAAATTTTTTTTAAAATCCCAAGCGACATCAGAGGTATACTTCAATGAGAGATCTCTTAGGTCATACAACTTAGGAGACAATTATATGAACTTCCCAAGGAATTCCTCAACATCAAGTCCCTGGGTATATACAATGGGGAAAGAGTTTCTGTACCTGCCAGAAGACTGAAACTTTCAATCCATTATTGCTGGCAGGGGACATTCTGGGACTCAGGTTGTGGGACTGTGCTGAATGAGACCAGAAATAGCACAGGGTACCTGAGACAAAAGGTCTGAACATGCTTCATTTAAGAATTTCAATTTAGCTCTAATTGAAATGGAAACCAGTTTTCGTTTTAAGCTTGGGTGGGGGACATGTAGGGAGTAGAATGGCCCAAGTTATATGCTAAGTACCTTAGGTAGAGTGGAGAGAACTCATTAGAATGGAGCAGAGTCAACACTAAGGGGTTAATCCACATGTAATGGCTCCCTGGAACAGGTGGCAAGAAGAATGGAAAAATGGTGAGCACACCAGGATGACTTTGGAAAGGAGACTGAGGAACAAGTGGATGTAAAGATGAATTGTAGATTCTGTTTGTGGTATCCTGGGTGGATGATAATGTCATTAATTGAGATAAGGCTTACAATGAGTTGGTTGTACAGGTGCAAAAATTAGAAATCAAGAACTATGTTTTGGACATGCTAATTGGAGAAGCCTACGGATAATAAGGAAGTGCTAAGGTTTGTAATGCCATCTCACAATGCCAGTGAGAGGTTTAATCACTCTGATTTAACGTATTTATCCTTATACTTTTCTAACATTACTATCCCCATTCTACAGAGAGGAAAATTAAATCCTAAAATTTCAAATAGAACTGTTTTAATGCTACTTAACTAAATGCTGAAGCTAGAATTTAATCTGTTGAATATTACTCCACAACCCTTTTTGAACAAATATTTCATTTATACCACTTTTTATATACTATATTACTTAATAATAATAAATTAGATAAAGGAATTTGAAATTCAGAAGAATTACTGTAGATATAAATGCAAGAATCACAATTACAAAAACAGCTCCTGGTGGTGCTGAAACAGCAGTGCAGTTGTGAAATGGAAAGATTAGGACTCACCAAGCAAACACATGATGCCAGCATGCCCTGATCAATCATGAAATTTATCTTTGAAGGACTGTAAAGAAATGAGAAATTCCCCTGAAGGGAATTTAGAGTTAGATTTTCCATTTAATTTTTTACTACTACATATTTCTAATATATATTTGTTTTAAGGATAGAGCATATTTTCATATCCGAGTAACATGAATGAGAGTAATTTAGGGGGAGAAAAAAGAAGTATTTTGAACAAAGAAAGAGAGTAATGAAAGGAGCAAAACACTGCAAACTGTATGCAGGTAGAGAAAGAGGACTAAAGGTTTATTGAAAGCATTCAGGTCTCATTACTTTTTACTTTTTCAACATGAACAAAGCAAATATATTAATTGAATAGGTGAGGTAGAAAATAGATGGTATAAAATAAGTATGATAGATCTGTCTTTAGTCCCAGATTGTCTTTCCCGGGTGTTAGTTACAATCAAAATTTCATGAGCTGTCACAGTAATGACTAAACCATGCTTGGTGCAGTACACAAACACACACGCACACACACACACACAAACCACAGTATTACAGAAACTATGGATGCTCAGAAGTATGGTGATTTATATGAAATATAACAGCAAAGCCAAAGACAGAATTTTTTAAAGAAGTTCAAATTGTGTCTTTAAAAAGATTATTAGCTTTTTAACACAATAAAATACTGGGAAAGCAGTGTTTTCCTGCAGCTCTTTCATAATGTCATTGGCTGAAAAATGCAAAAAGCTTTTGCTTACTACATTGTCATTAATTTTATTGTTTTCTTTCTAACTATTTATATCCAATGAATTAGAATCCAACAGATTAAATCCACTAACTCTCCATGATTTCCTGGAAGTCTCCCTTACATAAGCAATATCCTGCTAGAACAATTGCTTCACACACACACAAATTTAGATAGTCCATTTATTATCCAAATTTATTTAACTATCCTGGAATATTACTTGCAAAGATTAACAGCAGCATTCCACATATATCATAACATTCTGAATTATAAGAAGGAGGCACTAACTCTCACAATATTCCCAATCCTCAGTTTTAAAATTTAATTATTCATTATAGATCACTAGGGTCTTTATTTTATTTATATAAGCCCATCTGTGTGCAAGAAATACTGTTTTGTTGTTCCTTTAAAAAGTTGCAAATGCTCAGTTCAATAACAGCTGTATGTATGCGTGTCCCATGGTAAACAATATTTTCTTTCATTTTTCTTTTTCTTCTCTTCTCCTTCTTCTTCCTCTTTCTTGGTTTGTCCCACTCCCTCTTCTCGTTCTTTTCCCTCTCATCTTTCTCCTCCTTATTCTTTCTTTCGTTTGCCTGTCTGTTTTTCTTTCTCTTTTCTGTTTTCTTAATGTGATACTGAGAATTAAAGCATAGATCCTTCACAATGAGCTACATCCCAAGCCTTATTTATTTATTTATTTATTTAGAGACAGGTTCACCCTAAATTGTTAAGTTTCCCAGGCGGAGCTCAGACTTGAGATCAGTCTACCTCAGTCTCCCAGATTGTTGGGATTACCGGTGCGTACTCATGGGCCTAGATTCTTCTCTGAGATAATTCAAGAGAGTGATGATAATCAAACTTGGAAAATGCACATCAAGCTTATTACCCGGTTTTAAAAGAAATTAGAAATGACAAGCACTTCTAATGTTACAAGAACTGACATTTTACAAAGATACGTGTTTGAAATATCTCTTTATTCATTTTTCCTGTGTTTTTTCAAGAATAGTTAACCTTAGTCAAGGATATTACATTATATGCAATTTGTTGAAAGATTATTAGTATTTTGATGAGCTAATAAAAACCATGTATTAATTCATTCTTTCAAGGTAGTTTTTTTAGCATTTTTAAAAGTCATTTATTTTCAGGCACAGTTTCTGTAAAATATATACTTCCGAAATGAATCAGACACGAACTCTCCCTTCTGAAATTAGTTGCAATGATAAGAGATGATTAAAAAGAACTTTAAAATAGACAAAGTAAAAACTTCTTCAGTGATCATATGTTTTTTGTTTGTTTGTTTTCTAATGCAGCTAATGCACTGAACTTGAAGTTAAATAACCCGTTCTGATTTCAGTGTCCTCAGACTTAAAAACTTCCCTGAGGAGTCTCAAACCTGTGAAATCTCTCCTGGGAAATGCCATCTGAGCCTTCTCTATTCCATCCAGAAGCACTCTGCAATTCACCCCACCACCTTCAAATTTCCAGCACTACACAGAGTAAACCTATTACACCGAGATGGTGCAGTGTGTATAGCAGTATGCTATAATAGAGCATGATCAATTAGAGAAAGAGACTCTACCTTATTACTCTTGAGCCCTCGTTTTTTAGTCCATAGGCCACACATTAAAGCAGTAGTCTCTAAACCCTGAGGCACAGATACTGGTCTGTGTCCTGTCAGGAATTTACCATACAGCAGTAGGAGATAGTGGCAGGTGAGGAAGCAAGCTTCATTTGCATTTACAACTGCTCCCCATCACTTTCATTACTGCCTTAGCTTTGCTTCCTGTCAGATCAGAAGCCATGTTAGATTCTCACAGGAGCGCAGACCCTACTGTAAACTGTGAAGGTGGGGCATCTAGGTTGCACACTACTTGTGGGAATCAATGCCTTATGTGAGGTGGCGCTGAGACAATGATGCTAGCCCTGAGAAATGTAATTATGTTCCATAAACATGTACTACTAAAGTAAAAGAAACAAAAACTCCCCCTGCATCCATAGAAAATTTGTCTTCCATGAAACTGATTCTTCATGCCAAAAATTGGGGATAACTGCGTAAAAGTCCTATTTAACTTCTCATTGAATTGAACAACATGCTTTAAATTCATATCAAATGGCAAAGTTAATATAAAGTCAGACTTGTCTTCTCTATTTGGTTGTGTTTTTTCAACATTGTGTCAAACATCAAGGGAAATATTTATCAAGGGAAGCAAAAATAAAAACCAGAAAAGATTATGCAAATTTTAATGAGGCTTAAAGTGAAGAGAATGAGAGAGGGTAGTGCAAAACCACATGTTCGAGAAATATAGGGTCAAAATCAAGAATTATTTTGTAAGATGAAATACTAGAGAGATAAGAACTTAATCAGGTGAAGACTGTTAATCAAATAAAACCAACCAAGATGACTGACAACTGGAGAATGTTTAAGACACAGTTAATTGAATACCTTTACATAAGATTATGCCTGAAGATTAAATGTTTGTGTTAGGTATATTACTTCTGCCCATATTTGAGGTAAGTGATATCACCATCTACCCAGATGCCTAGGAGATACTCTTCATTTCATTATTTTCCTCAACCATTTTTCTATAGATAATTAATTTTCATATCCTATAAAAGTCTATTTCATTTCTAAATATTCCTTTTTCCAGACAATTCTATTGTCCAAGTTCAGACATGCGTCTTATCTTGAACTTATAATAATCTCCCCCCACTTTGAGCTAATTCTTTGCACTGCTCTCAGAAGTGTCTTTTCCACACACAAGTATAACTGTGCTCCAAAAATTTCAAGGAAGAAAATAAATTCAAGTACTCCCTGAAAGCTCCTGAATAAAATCTAAACTCTCCAGGATAAGATTCTTCATTGTTTGACTCTACATGTCATTTAGTCCCACATTTTATCATTTCTTTTCAAGATCAAGGCTCCTAATTTTATCACAGTATCTGCTGTTTTCTCAGATGTATTCTTTATATTCAAGCTTGTCTTATTTCTCTCTCCCTCCCTCTCTCTCTTCCCTCCTTCCTTCCTTCCTCTTTTCCTTCCTTCTTCTTAGTGTTTCTCTGCACAAAATGGGCTTGTTTTATCAGTTCATAGATTTTTAATCAGTCTTAATGTCTCCATTCAAGTTTACCAATTACATGAAGTTTAAGGTCCAATTAGATAGCATTATCAATGCTTTCTTGACTCTTTACATGGTCCCTTTACATTACTTAGTAAGTTGTGTCCTACTGGCCTTTCTTTGTCTGTATCTCAGAGCACATCATATAGGGCTGGAGTTCCAAAGTCAGTTACAACTTTAGGCCTACTATAGTTGAACCATCCTATATCCTTATGGAATAAAGAATGAAGAAAAGAGGAAAGAGTCCTCTAATTCTTTCCCTCAGAATTTCTCCTGGAGTCTTTATGTTGTTCCCAGAGATGAAAGACTAATTCATAAGTCTCTACCTAGAAACTAGATCAATTCAGTCTGATATAAGTGCATAGAGGTAACCTGTAGATTCTGTAGATATCCCCTATGTACTTCCTCATACCCATCCCAAATTCTAGGAACCTAATTTTGCATAATATCTGTGTAAATGGGCAACATCATTTTCCTCTAGTCCATTTCTTAATAAGGAGTTCCATCCTTATTCCAACTCAATTTACCCAACTCCAAAGAAAGGACTTGCTTTTATGATTCATATCTGGATCATTCCCACACTGCCTTCGCCCATCACCCATTTTACGGTGGCCATCACTTTAGCTGATATCTTTATTTTAATGCTTTATTCTTCCTGTGAATAGAAAATGTTCGAAAGGGATAACTCTACTTTGTGCAATAGTCTTTAGCTTCTTCTTTATGCATTCAAGGGGCAGACAGACTACTATCCTCCAATTTCTTCACTCAACCCTTTCTTTATATATATAGATTCATTCTGTAACACCAAATGCTTACTTAGCCAATCCTTTTGGGATCAGTGATGTTTTGTGAATTACATCCTGAAACACTAGAAGGAAGACTTTTCCAAACTCTTCTGGGAAAGTGTCAGGTAAGAGTCCCCTCTCCGTGTCAAAAAGTGAGAGGGGAACAGTCCATTAAAATAACGTAATACTGAGTGATTTACCCAGCAGTATTAATGTTGCATGGAGAAACTAAGTAAATAAATAAATAGCATCAAAAGTCTGAGTTGTATTTGAGAATACATTTTATATGCTTACATTATTATTATTTTTGCTCCTGAATGTAACATGTGGAATTAATCATTTGATTCATCATGACTAAGAGGAAAATAATCACAAATAAAGGGTAAGTTTGAAAGATGAGTCTCCTTTAGTTCCTTTTATGAAATTAAGAAACTGTATTTCATAGCTGAAATTAAATTGGGTTGGTAAATGCAAATAATCAGGATTCAAAATATTACACAAAATGGGCTAGTCTGATTCCTCAATTAATGGCTATAGGTATCATGTGTAGCTTACTATCTGGAGCAGTAACACATGATGAGATTATTTTAATGATGCAAAATCTCTGACCCTTATTTCTGATTGTAGCAGAAGCTGTAAGAACTTGTTACAATGTTTGAATTTCTACAAAAAATAAGAAATAATTGAAAGAAATAGTCTTGGAGTGCCAAATTTCAGTTTTATTTTTAAATCTAGAAAATTTATAACTGCATTGCTATGACTAC
>RJWT010042727.1:0-12079 GCA_004365215.1 Cuniculus paca | reverse complement strand
GAGGGAAAAAAAGCCCATTTGAAAAGTTTTTAGTTTCTCTAAGAAAGAAGGGCCTATAAAATTTTAACTGAGGAAAGCTTGGTCGATAGTAAGATTACTATTTAAAAGAAGCCAACTATTTTGTATCAGGACAATAGGAAGGAGGCCTTGATAACATCCCAAATAACAGCAAGACTCAGTCCTTTGTTTTGCAAAAGTGAAAGACTTTTTGTTGAGAAGATAGCCTCAGGGTACCCTACTTGAGAATGGCCACCTGAGGAATTGGTTTACCAGGATTTGTTTTATAATGCTTAGCTGCCAGAGCACTCTGGAGCTTCTGCAACCATGATTCAGAAGGGCCTGGCTACTACTGAAGCTGGCTGCAGATCTTGTATTATCTACATTGTGCTGCCTTTACTGGCATGCAGAACACAAAAAGTATGAGTCATGGAGGCTTCCACACAGATTCCAGAGGTCAACCTGTGAGGCCAGACCGTATACCACAAAGGTTGATGTGGGAAGCTGTGAGAGTCAAACTGAAATTTGCAGTGGAGAACCCCAGAAAGTTGGAGATGTTCAGAATGTGAAATATTGACTAAAGAAAGCAACAGACAGTGAGAAAACCCACCACTAGGGAGAATCCATGAAGGCTGCAACTAGCAGTATCACGCAAGTGATTTGGGGAACATATCTTGCCACAACCGTCTTGAGGTGCTGAACATAGTTACAGGTTTAATGTTTGCCCTGCTTAGTTTTGGTCTTGCTTTGGCCCTATTGCTTTCTATAGCTGTGTTCCTCCCTTTTGGAATGAGAATGTTTACCCTGTACCATTGTATGCTGATTTTATAGGGACTATAAAAATTTTGATTTTTATAGGGGCTCACAATTAAGTTTGCCTTGAGACTCAGAAGAGACATTAGTCTTGGAATTTTCAGCAATGCTGAAACTTTTAGGACTCTGTCAACTGTTACACATGGAATAAATGTATTTTACATAAGGAGATTTGCATGAATCTTTTGGGGGCTAGGTGTAGAATGTTGTGGATATCTGGATATCCCCCCAAAGCCTCACACATCAACTATCCTGCCAATCAGGCAAAGACTGAGCCAAAATAAACTCTTCCTTTAAGTTGTGGGTATTAAGTATTTTGTTACAGAAATGAGAAGTGACTAAGACAATTATTTCTTAAAACAATCTCTTGTTTTTAGAAAGAAACTGCTTATAGTAACAATTATGAAACAGGAATATATCAATTCTGTAAATAAAGAGACTCCCATTACTGATATTCAGTAACATCTGTATAATATTCTGTCATCTGAATTTAAAGAGGTTGGATTTGGTGATATTTATTTAAGCCCAGTCCCACATTGTGACTTATGGTTTTGGCCACTAAAACCAGATAG
Source organism: Cuniculus paca (assembly GCA_004365215.1). Classification (NCBI taxonomy): domain Eukaryota; kingdom Metazoa; phylum Chordata; class Mammalia; order Rodentia; family Cuniculidae; genus Cuniculus; species Cuniculus paca. The sequence continues at coordinate 10,697 of RJWT010042727.1, read as the reverse complement.
ATGGATATAATGGAAATTTGAATGGGGAGAGGTCAGGAGACTTGAGTTTTCAGTTCAGATGTCAGTAACCTTGAACTGCTTGCTTCTAGTATATGCAACCCATTTTTCTCATTTTTAGCATGAGGTGAATTTGGAAGAATAGATTAGGTTATTCAGAAAGTAACCCCATTATTTCAGTCTTTTAGCCTAAAGTATACTCTCACTCATTTTACATGTTTGATGTGTACTTGCAGAGGGCTGTGCCATATACCATCACTTAAGAATGAACTGATGATAGCTTTCCTCTGTGGAGTTGAATGCTTGTGATTTGAACTTCCCATTTGCTTTGTCACTGGAAAAGAGAAATTAGAGAACTGTGTGTGAACTTTTATTGCTTTATCCTATAAGTGACACATAAACATTTCTGCTCATATTTCATTGGCAAGAAACAGTTATTGTTTCTATCCAATTGCAAGGCAGTTGACAAACATAGGAGAGTAAATGGAATATTTGGTGAGTGTGACCATTTCTTCCATATAAAAGAACTAACTTTTTTTCTTTCTTTCTCTTTTTCTTTCTTTCTTTCTTTCTTTGTTTCTTTCTTTCTTTCTTTCTTTCTCTCTCTCTCTCTCTTCCTCTCTTTCTCTTTCTTTCTCTCTCTCTCTTTCATCCTCTCTTTCTCTCTCTCTCTCTTTCTCTCTTTCTCCTCTCTCTCTCTCTTTTCTGAAGCTTGGGAGATAGATAAACCTGGGTTTCAATCTAGAATAATGAACTATCCAGTTGGCTACCTGAGGCCATTTCTTGAAATAAAATTTATAACTATATGAAACAAATATAAGCAAAACTGTACCAACAGACACAGGGGGAAAGAAGGTTGGAGTCCTATCAAGGCAACTTTGCCTTGTAGTTGTACTCACTGTGCCTCCATGGACCATCTAGAATGATTCTGTACACAGAGAAAGAACTCTCTTGCCTGATGAACTCTAATTAGGGTCACTTGTAATTTTTAAAATTCTATTTGCAAATTATGACTTCTGTAAATTTATTATGCAAGTATATACATGTTAAAAATTACTGCCAATACTTGTCTTTTCAGGAACTGAGTTTTTTAAAAATGTGAAATACTACTATGAACAAAGAAAAATAATTGACCTATCATCACTAAAAATTATTTTTATTTGCCTTCAGGGATTGTAAAATGTCACATATAAACAGTTATATTTATCTGAAATTATAGTTTTTTTTAATATTTTATCACAAATACTTTTCTTTTTTAACAGCTTTATTGAGGGCGTACAAAAATCAAACATCTTTTTCATAAATACTTTTCAATTCTGTTTAGTCTTTTTAATGATTTTTAATAAATGAAACACTAATGATTATAACTAAATCTTCAAAGCAATAAAACAAACTCTTAGCTTAGTTTGCACGTGTCAGTACTCAAAAAAGTGGCAATAATAATGATATTAGCAGTTTGATTTCCTTAAGAGAAAATTAGAAATTAGAAAAGAATGTAATGAATTATAAGGATTTGCCTTAAGGAGAATTAATAACTGAGTAGTATATTCTGCGATCCAAACATATTATCTTAGCTAAGACCAGAATTATGTTAAATTTTTGCTGAAAGCATGCTAAGTGTCATGAATTGTCTAAGCACTTTATGTGAGTTATCTGCTTCTTACGGCAACCTATGAAAAACAGGTAAACACATTTTACAAATCATTTTATGAGGAGAACACTGAGTCTTAGAGAGTTGAGTGTTTTATCTGGAGTTAGCCAATCAGCTACTTCCTTATTTTGGACTCCACCCAAGTCTATCTATCTCCCATAGACTGCTTAAAAAACAGTCTATGGTGAGAGAAAATTGGTGATGAAATGTTACAGTTCTTTTGTCAGCCTTGTCCAATGTTAATGTTTGTTTTACTTTTTAAATTATCAGCAAGTAAAAGTTGCATTGAAATTTAAAGTTATAAAACGTAAACAAAATGGCAAAAGAAGGCTTTTAATGCCAGTATGTTCAAAATAGTTTCATAGTTCATTTTACCATAAAACTAATGAAAATAAACAAATTTTAAATTACTCTGTGGGTTAATATTAATTCTGTCTTTTGAACCAATAAAAATGTTTAATAGATTATATAAATCAAGCCTAGTAAGAAAACAACTTATTTAAACTGCCTTCAAGGCAATATACAAAATAGTAATGAGTTTAAGAGTGTTGCCAAAGGGAGGAACATTGTAAACATATATTGATTATTAATTATTAATTATTTATGTACTAACAAATTCCATGGTAGAGGAGTTTGACCTCTACCATGTAGTAATAGCAAATGCATATAGAAGCAAAGACCATAAATCTGAATATACATTTTTTTCTTCTTAGTTATATATTTATCTTCATGGCAGTTAATTTATAGTCATTCTATTTTGAATGATGTAACACAGTATTGGTCTTGTTGGTAACATTTGCCTCCTAAAGTAGATTACGAATTTTGTCTTCGTCAACATGAGAAGCACAGATGTGTGGGGGTTTTGTTTGTTTGTTTGCTTGTTTGCTGTTATTGTTGTTATGTTTGGTACTGGAGATTGAACCTAGTGCTTTTGCCTTGAGCTAAACCTCCAGCCCTTCTTATTTTTTTATTTTGAGACATGGTCTTTCTATGTTGAGAGGCTGGCCTCCATTTTAGAACAGCTTTGGGTTCCCAAATTGCTGAGATATGTTTTGTCTGGTCAAATAGTGTTCATTACTATTTGCCTAAATTTTGGATTTGGTATTGTAGTAAGCATAATGACTTCTCAGTGATGTCCATACCTTGATCCCTAGAACCTATGATTACGTTACCTTGTGCAGCAAGGGAATTTGCAGATAGAACTAAGGTTATGGACTACATCCTAAAATAAGAAAATTATCCTCAATTGTGCAATTTAGCTGAACCCAGAGAAATCATATGAGCCTTTAACACAAGGAACTTACTTTTAGAAAACAGAAATGTGGTATCAGGAAAAATCTGAGATACACATGAGAAAAATTCACCATTCACTTTGGGAGGCCATGAAGAAAGCATCAGAAGGATTGTAGACAGCCTCTAGCAGCAAAGGAAGGAAAAAAAGTAGGAACTGCAGTCCTACAACCAGAAGGAATTGCATTTTTCAGAGCTGAATGAGCTGGGAATTAGATTCATCCCTATATTTTCTAGCAAAAAAAGTGCATATTGCTGATAGCTTAAATTTAGTCTTGGGAGGCTCTAAGTAGTCATACTGAACCAGGAGTTTGCAAATACAGAACAATGAACTAATTAAAAGATATTATTTGAAATCTTTGTATTAATTTATTATGGCAGCACAATATGAATATTGGAATATCACATGTAAAAATTCAGGTTTCTTTCATATGATTTCTCGCTTGGCTAAACTGAATTTGAACTGAGTAGCTGCCTCATTTGATTGGAAACTGTGGCTCTTACTCATTTTCACCTGACCACATTATTAATTTATATGACTTATTTCCTCAATTGCCATTTAAGTTTTCAACAATTGATCTAAAATTAAAGTTGAAAATATCAGCAAGAGGGTAGAATTAAAAGTCCTAAGCCCCCTTTCTTCCCACAAGCACACTCATTAAATAATAATTGATGGATGTATTTCCTTTAAGAGAAATCAAGAACCCAAGTAAGAGGTTCCAGCATTCAGGTAAGTGCAAAATCAGCCTTATCAAATCTGGTAGTGAAAACTGAGACACATTCTTGTCATGATCTTTATGTCTGGCACAGTACTGTATGATCTGTTTTAAACTTCCCAGCTCTCAGATTCACCCTAGGGAATAAAAGACATATACTAGACATCTCATGCCCTAAGTTTCCTGGGAGCATACCTAGAGTACTGGGTTCTGTCGAGTCTGTTTCAGAGCTCGAGTGGAACCTGCAAGTTCTCTAGTGGTCCAGGGCCAGTTGAGAATAAAGATAGTGTTTTGGGGCTGGAGGTAACAATAGCTCCTCTGACTGACTTAATACAAAACAAGTGGATGAAAAATCTCAACATTCTCCCCTTGGGAGGGAAGGAGTTACACAGAGGACTCAATAGAGGATGCCAGAGGAATACAATTACAGCCTTTCTGTTCTCTTTTGATTGCCATTTACGCAGGATATCTATTCCATCCCTTCATTTCCAGCCTTTGTGAGTCTTTAAATATAAAATAAGTTATTAGTAGACAAAGTATAGTTGTGTCTTTTTTTTTCCCTTCAGTCATTTTGTTATTTATTTTTTGAATAAGGAGTTTACTCCATTTATATTTACATTGATTACTAAGAAGGAATTATTTTTCCCACCTTGTTAATTATATATTCATCGTGTAGATTTTTTTGTCATTCTTTTCCTCTTTTGCTTTCTTCTTTTGTGTTTGTCAATATTTTTGTAATGATATATTTCGTTTCCTTTTTCTTTCTCATTTCACATCTTCTACAGGTATTTACTTATGATTACCAGTGAGTTAAAGATCATCTAACAGTCTCTCTTAAGCTGACATGTTCAATTGTATGTGCAAATTGAACACTTTCATTCTTGCCCACAATCACAGTGAACATAATTCATATCACAATATTCATCTATTTGTAGGATATATTAATTAACATGTTTTTGACTACATATTTTTAATATTTATGTCTACTAACTTTTATTGGAGTAGTAAAGGGATTTGCCCACCACAGTTACAGTAATATTATATTTGTCATTTGTCCATAGATTTATCTTTAATAATTTTACACATTTTAAGCCCATATTTTAACATTCTTTAACTTTTACATGAAGACAATAATGTCAATTTTTATTACTTTTGTTCGATCTAGTACTTGAAGTTCTAACCAGAGCAAATAAACAAGTAAAAGAAACAACAGTCATTCAATTAAAAAGACAGAAGTGAAATTATTGCTGTTTGCAGATGGTATGATGTTTTTTATAGAAAATTCTAAAAACCAATGAAAACTTTTAGAATTAATAAACGAGTTCAGCAAATTTTTAGGATACAAAAATCAACATACAAAAATAGTCATATTTCTTTCTTCCTTTTTTTTTGTCTTTTTGAAACAGGGGCTCATTATGCAGTTTAGAATGGCCTTTGACTCACTTTGTACCCCAGGTTGGTCTCGAATTTACAATGATCCTCCTGCCTCAGCCTCCCAAGCGCTGGGATTACAGGAGTGCACCACTACACCTGGCAGAAGTTGTATTTCTATACATTAAGAACAACCTATCCCAAAAGAAAAGTATAAAAATAAATTTATAATAGTATAAAATGAATGAAATAGTCAAGAGTAAAGCTAATGAAGGAAGTAAATACTTAAAACTCTATACCAGTGGTTAAAAACTTGAAGATCAAACAAGAAAAGTGAAAAATAGTGTTGATGGGTTGAAAAACTTAAACTATTCAATGTCCATACTACTCAAAGTAAGCTACACTTGCAGTGTAGTACATATCAAAACTCCAGTGATATATTTCACAAAAAGAATTCTAAAATTCTTATGGAACAAAAAAGACTCAGTATCAGAACATTTTTGAGAAAGAACAAAACTTGAGACATCACATTTCTTGATTTCAAAATATATGTACTAAGCAATAGTAATTAAGATAGTGTATGTTATACCCTGTAGTTAGATATTCCCTCCAAAAACTTGTGCACTCACAGGTGGGGCTTTTGTGAGGTAACTAGATCTAGAGTGTGTAATACTGGATTTCAGGAGTGTGATAACTGGGTTAGTCCACTGCTTGAGTTCACATAGTTCTGGGTGTGGATAATGGGACGAATAATCCTGGGTGTGGGTGGCACCAACCAATAGGCTGGTAGCCTGGATAGAATAAAAAAGAAAGGAAGGCCTGCTGCTCTCTGCTCTCCAGGAATGTGTGTCCTCTGCCATGCCCTTTTGCCATGCTGCCCTGCCTTGAAGCCTCCTGACTGTTTACTGAAACCTCTACAAACTGAGAGCTAAAATAAACCTTTACACTTTTAACTTGCAGTTGTCAGGTATTTTGTCCCAGCAAAAATAATGTAACTAAGACAGTATAGTACTGCAATAAATACAGATATAGATCAATGGAACAGAGAAGCAAGTGTGGAAACAAGTTTATGAGTGTTCAGTCAATTGACTTTTTACTAATATACCAAAGATACACCCCTGGGAAAACATACTCTCTCTAACAGTGGTGTTGGCAGAAATGGGCAGCCACACAAAAAGAATGAAATTGAAACACTAGCTAGCACAATACCCAAAATTCAATCAACAATGAGTTAAAAACTTAAATGTAAGATCCCAAACTTTACAGCTACCAGGAAAAAAAAAACAAACAAAAAAACAAGCAAGGACAATTCTTTCTGATACTTGTTTTGGCAGTGATTTCATGAATATGCTATAAAGAGCACAGACAACAAAAACAAAATACAGCCTGCTTGGCAAGTGCAAGGTCATGAGCTCAATCCCCAGTGCCACAATAACAAAAAAGCAACAATACAGAAAACCAAAATAGATGAAGTAACGCTGCACCAAATTAGATTACTCACAGCCAAGAAAACTATAAACTGAGTGAGAAGGCAACTGTCTTGGTTACTTTTCTCTCATTGTTGAGACAAAATACCTGATGTTCAAAATGAAGGACAGAAAAGTTTATTCAGCTTACAGCTTTTGGAGGTTTCAGTCCATACTCAGCTGGTTCCAAGGCAGGGTGGTGTGGCTAAGGGGCAGCTACTCATGGTGGCTACAAGCAACAACAGCAAAAAGGGCAAAAAAGGATTAAAAGCACACCTCCTATCTCGCTTATATTGTATGCCAGCTACCTGCCTCTGGGCAAGTGGAGCACTCACATGCCAATTGCAGTGCTAGATAATGCCCCAATCTCAAAGGTTAGAGTCAGTCACCTGCATGACTGCATGAGGCCTGGGGGACCATCCAAACAAACCATAACAGTAACCTATGAAATGGGAAAAGAAATCAGCAACCTGTGTATCAGATAATGTATTAACTCCCAAAATACATAAGGAATAACTCAAAAGAGTAATAAAACACTATTTTGAAAAATGACTGAAGATTTGAATAGATATTATTCAAAGAAGACATGTTTACCAAAGTATATGAAAAGACAATCAATGGCATTACTGTGGAAATGCATATCAAAACCACAAAGTGGTATCACTTCAAATTTACTAGGATAGCTTTTATGGAAAAAAAATACAGTAAGCATTGATGAAAATATGGAAAAATTAAAACTCTTTCATGTTGTTGATCATGGAGGAAAATAGTGTAGTTGCTATGGAAAAGTATGGATGTTCCTTGATAAATTAGAGCTACTCTGTGGTCCAGAAATTCCACTTCTGGGTAGCTGTACAAAATAATCAAAAACAGGACCTGGGAGAAATATCAGCTTTCCACTATTGTTTGAACTCTTTATAATATGACACAGTATAGGTAAATCTTGAAAACATTATGCTAGGTATAATATCCCAGTCACAGAAAAATAAAGACTTCATTTTTAGAAGTTATCTAGAATAGTCAAATTCATAGGGTCACAGTACAGTGGTGGTTATTACTTGCTTAGGGCCAGGAAAATGAGAAATTACCAATCAATGATCATGAAGATTCAATGTGTAAGGTGAATAAACTCTTAGAGATCTGCTATACAACATTTTTCCTGAAGTTAATAATGAATTGTGTACTTAAAATTTTTCTGAAACAGTAGTTTGGGTTAAATTTCTACTACCACAAAATAGAATTAAAAATGAGTAAGTAACACACTTTGAAAGAGCAATAAACTCATAGGGCCACTCATGATTTGAGACCTCCCATGATTTTTCCAATGACCTTGACTTTGGCATTCCTTATTTTTTATCTAGTATGACATTCCATATTAGACCTACTCTGTTTTTCCGTACCAGTTTTCTTTGTTTTCTTTTTATTTTTTTTATTTTAAAGAGAATAGAATAAAACAAAACAAAGCAAAACAAAACAGAATAGAGTCAAACATAATATAGCATTTCAGAACAGAACACTTCAAACTATACAGGTTTTCAAAACATAACAACAGGAGATTAACAATGGTTACCCTAGTGTCTCTTGCTTTCTTCAAAATGGTTGTTCTTACATTTACAGACAATAAACTCAAACAAAACAAAGTAATATAAAACCAGACAAAACAAAAGAGTGAAAGCATTACAGGCCTTCAAGTCAGACAACAAGAAACCAGCAATGGCTACCGTAATGTCCCACTTTTCAAAAGAGCTGTTCCTATCTTCTCACATATTGTAATCAAATAGTAGGAAAGGGACTTAAACCAATCAAATCAAAGAATAAAAGGACCATTGGACTTCAGAACCTTTTTTCCATATTTATCTTAAATTTTGTATCTTATTGAGTCTTTCAGTTTCTTACACTAGGGATGCAATGCGGTGTTTACACATGTGTGTTTGGTTTATTTCACTTATGAGTATGGTCTCAAGTCGCATCCATTTACCTATAAAAGTCCCAATGTGATCATTTTCTATAGCTGAATAGTACTCCATTGTATAAAAGTACCACATCTTCTTCATCCATTCCTCGATTGATGGGCATTTGTGTTCTTTCCAAGATTTGGCTATTACAAATTGTGCTGCTATAAACATGGGTGCACATACATCACTGTGGTAAGATGATTTCACTTCTGGGAATATGCCCAGAAGCAGAATAGCTGAGTCAAATGGGACTTTCAGTCCTAGCTTTTTGAGAAGCCTCCAGACTGACCTCCACAGCGGTTGTACCAGTCGGCACTCCCACCAACAGTGGAGAAGGGTTCCTTTTTCCCCACAGCCTCTCCAGCATTTATTGTTGGTGGTTTTCTTGATCCTGGTCATTCTTTCTGGAGTGAGATGAAATCTCAGAGTTGTTTTAATTTGCATTTCTCTAATGACCAATGATGCTGAACATTTTTTCATGTATTTATTTGCCATTTGTATTTCTTCAGCTGAGAAGTGTGTTTTCATCTCTGATGCCCATTTCTTTGTTTTATTTTTAATGGAGCTCACCGGACTAAAAATGTTGGTTGCTGTGGAAACATAAATCTTCCTTTTTCACAAATATTTTTTCAGGTATAAATGTCATTCAATTCTATTCTCAAGTTTCTCCTTAAACCTCAGTTGCTATGGCATTTCCCTTCTCCATTTATTGAACAATGTTGGACAGATGTTTCTGTTGCAAATTTCAAGTAAAGGCACTGCTTTAATGTTTTAAAGTTAAAATCAGTTGTGACATGTAAAGGCAGGACATGAGGGTATTTAGGAAGAATAAACAAACACATCATGTTCTTGAAAAGATGTCCAGTGAGCCAAACCTAGCCCAGTCAATAACTAAAGGAATGTCTCATTCTCAAACATTCTCATTCTAGTGATTGCATATATGAATAAAACTTACCCATCACTTACATATTGTCATAGAAATCCAAGTATCTCTGTATTTTATTGCTTTTTACAACTGGAATTTAACATTTATTTGTGTAGTATTCAAATATGCTATCTCACTACTCATTCTCTGATAATGAAACCCTTAATCAATCAATCATTTATCTATATTTAACAAAAGTGGGGATTAAAACCAGGGTCTTCGCACTCAGATTCATTCCCGTTCCTTTAATTTTTTAAAATTTTGAGACTTAGTCTTGCTAAGTCTTTAAGTTGCTGGGCTCAAGCACTCAGTCTTCCTGCTTCAGTCACCCAGTGTGCTGGGATTACAGATGTGCTCCACTATACCCAGCTAAAACCTGTGTATCTTGATTCTCATTTTTGGCTAAGCATTTAGTATGTGTCTGTACTATTATAAACTTTCAAATAACTTTTGAATGAATGAATGAAATGTATATGGTTTAGTGATCACTTTGTGTATAAAATTGTGTTGTGTTATACCAAGTTCTGAATTGTTATAAAGAATTGAAGACAAATGGTTAATGTTGCAGCATGCTTCAGGTACTATTTGAGGAGCAGGAAAAGTTCATCTTTCTCATATGTCCAACATAAATATACTATCTCTGTCAAAGAGCTGTTTTTCTCTACATCCTCTTAAATAGCAGCCTGATAGTGCATGTATAGTTTGCCAGTAAAACCATGGTACTAAAATAATTGATAAAGGGATATAAACTGGCATGTTGCAAGTGTCAAGCTTTTGATAGTCCCTAAGACTGGGTCTTTAGGATATTCAAGTATACCAATTTGGCTAGCAGTTTGGACTCATTCTGTATGAAGATCTTCTGGATGTTACTTATAAAAACTTTGTAACTTATAAAAACTTGCTTCTAACTTCAGTGTGTCTGGACCATTTTCTCTGTACTGTCCTGACATGACATTTTACTTACTGATGTATTTCATTAGTCATTTTTCTCTTCTGAAATTCATACTGGCTGTTTTTAACATTAAATGTGCCATTTCGCTTCTACCTGAGAGTAGAGGCATGTCCATAAATGTAAGACAGAGGCTTTCCTATGAGAAGAGTTTCTAAAGAGTCCTGGTAGAAGCCATTCCCTGAGGACTAGAAACCCTATTACATCCCTCTCTCTAGGATAAAAGGCACAAATGAGAAAATTTCACATGAAGTTTCACCCTTTATTATTTTCTAAAATGTATGCTTTTCATTTGAAAAATAATGGATATTATAAAATTTAAATAATAGGAATTATAAAAAATTAAAATTGTTTCTTTCCCTTCAGTCTTTACTTCC
>RJWT010042726.1:0-12081 GCA_004365215.1 Cuniculus paca | reverse complement strand
AAAAAAAAAAAGTTAGAATGTAGAGCTCTAAAAGAGGGGACTCATGTCTTGTTGTTCTGTTATTTCCCCAGCGCATAGCTTAGTGAGCAGTTGGCAAAAATTCGTTAAATAACTGATGAGATAAATTCCTTTTTATCTTGAGGGTCTGTGCACATCCCGCCTCTGTAACTTCTCGAGGTGAAGCTCGTCCCTCTCCTGGGCGCATTGCCGGCCACATTGCACAGGGCACGGCGGAGTCTGTGGAGCCTGTGAGCTCCGGCTCCTCTTCCTCTCATTAGCAGCTCCGGGAGAGTAGTGATTCCTTAGTACTACCATTCGTGCTGCCATCATGCCTGAGACAAAACAGACATTCTTTCCATTTTTTGTAGGTATATTTCTCCTGTTCACTCACCCAGAAAATGCGAATCGCTGTATGCCGGGCACTGCCCATGGTAATAACAGCGATTGGCACAGTGACTCCTGGCCACATTGAAGCTGTGGATTCTTCCCTTTCTTTCTGTCTGAAGTCAGACCTGGATAAGCATATATGAGTCTTCGTAACAGGAAAAGAAGGAAGGTTCGGTCAAGAGTAAGACCCTTTTTAGAGGGAAAGACCGTCTATGCCTCAGTATCCTTTTTCATATTGCAGCCCTTCACATTGCTGGAAGTCGTGGTTATCTGCTTTATTACCACTCTGGGTCTTCTAAGTTGATACTGAGTAAAGAACAGGAAAAAAGCCAAGCATGGTGGCACACAGCTGTGATCCCAGCACTGGGGAGGCTGAAGCAGGAGGATCACTGCAGGTTCAAGGCCAACCTTGGCTACATAGTGAGTTTAAGGTCAGCCTGAACTGCATATAAGACTCTGTCTTAAAAAAGTGCCGAGGAAGGGCTGCATGCAGAGACATTCTTGTGAGAGGAGAGACATACTGAGAAATGTCCAGTGAGACCAGGTTTCACCGAGCTGAGGTGAATGAGGCAGGGAGGCCTCTGGAGAGCCAGGTAGGACCCACACCTGCAGGCTTGTATTTGCCATCAAGGGGCATGAGTGTCTTCTAAGAACAGTGGGCTCGGGCGAGGAGGTAACATCATACTTACAAAGTACAAAAGATCCTTCTGGCTGTGGTGTGGACACAGTAGATCTCTAGCAAACCACTGAAGAGACTGTTGGAATTGAGCAAGAAATGATGGTCCCTATGGAGGGGAAGGAAGGAGAGAGGAAAGATGGTTCTTAGTGTTCTGTCCTGCTGGGTGGTCGGTCGTAACTTTCACTGAGATGCCTGACACTGGCAAGAGAATCTGACCGAAGAGGGAAAGTAAGTCTGGTTTTGGTCGTGCTGAATTTGAGGTGCCTTTGAGACCTCAGAGGAGAAAGATTGGTAAGAGTTGGCTAAAGAGGTTTGAGAGAGATAAAAATGTGTGAGTCCTAAGGGGTAGGTCATTTCGAAGCTCTGGTTGCAGATAGACTGTGCCAAGTGAGAATGTGGAGTGAGAAAGGGCTTGAGATTAAGCCATGAGAAACCCCACAATCAGTGGGTCAGGTAATGAAAGATGACAGAAAAAGTCATCTGGAAAGAGGGAGAAAAGAGCAGGGCAAATGGAAGAGCTTTATGGAAACCCACTCTGCCTGACGTAGGTGATGAGTGTAAATGTCAGGGAGAGGACTTCCCAGCACAATGGTGCATGTGTAGAGGCCTGGGGCGTGAGAGCGTATGTCTCATCTGGAGATTGCCTATGGAAAGTGGCAGGATGTTACTCGCAGAACAGAGGTAGGCACCAGATCATGAGCACTGAGTGCCGGACCCACATAAGTACGTATCTGTAATTTACTGGTAGCAATGCTTTGCAGCTCACCTGCAGAAATATTCTTCTTAATGGTAGAAGACAGTAAATGTGGACTCTGTCTGAGAATATGAACTTCTCTTTCAAATCTCATATTTTATTTTAAAAATTCAAATGATTTTACATTCTAGTCCATAATACGTTTACTTATCTTTTCTTGTGAAAGTGTCTTGGATAATTTTAAACTGGGTAAAAATAAGTCCAAGGATATGAACCTTGTTAATGCTGTGCCTTGGGTAGCCCTCACCCACCACCATGTCTGTCCTCACCCCATACCATTCTGGTGTCTGATGATGGTTAGCAGTGACCTTATACCCATCATGATCAGACTCGAAAAAGAGTGCAGTTGGCTCGGCATTCATGTGCTCTGCACCCATGGATTCAACCAATTGTGGATCAGAAATATTTGGGAAGAAAATTGCATCTGTACTGAACAGGTGCAGACTTTTCTTGTCATTTTCTGAATGATACAGTATAATAACTAGATAGCATTTATATTTCATGTGAATTACAAGTAAGCTAAAGATGAGTTCAGGTATACACTTAGGGTGTATACAAGTTGTATGCAAATGCTACACCATTTTGTGTAAGGAACTTGAGCATCTACAGGCTTTGATAACATAGAGGACTCTAGAACCAATCCCCAGAGAGACTGAGGGCTGACTGTAACTACACTATGGTGGATGGGTTGAAGGTGGAGAAAACCACAGATAGGCGGCTACCAGAGTGGTCTGGGTAACAAATAACAAAGGCCCAAACTTTACGCGTTGGGGACATTGAGATTTAACATGGTCTCACCGGCTCGAACCACCAGTGGAACATGCATGACCGTCCCATTGGGCAGCTTGTACTACTGGTGGTACGCACAAATCTAATCACTTTTATTGGTATTTTTACTAATAAAAATAATAAAAAGTTGTCAGATAGGGTAGTCATACATGTTCCAGCAATGAGTGGTTCAAGCCGCCTGGTAGCAAGATACAAGTTAAGGCCCTGCTGTGAGTGTGTTAGGAAACGGAACTGACATGATTGGCGACCTCGCAGAATGTGAAATAGGGTGGAAAATGAAGGAGCACTTTCAGATGCACCTTTCGCTTGGGCATTGAGGTTGCCAGAACTGCAGAAGAGACACCGGTTTGTGGAGCTGGTGATGATGCTCCTTTCCTCCAGGTGTACTGAAGACCTGTCCTGAGGTGGGGTTTGAGTGAGTGGCACAGTCATCAGCACGTGAATGGCCTGAGCTTTGGGAGTGAATGTCTTTGCTGGAAAATAGAGCGCAGAGCAGTGGGAGAAGAGAGCCAGCCAGTGCAGGATCTTGAGCAGCACCAATATGTAAAGGTGGGGAGGGGCAGAAGTAAAAAAAGAAAAAAAGAAATCATGGAATCTATGGAGAGAAGAAGGAAGGGATTGGACAGGGAGACACAAAAGGGGGGTATCAAGAATATTGAGCCGATTCACCATGCCCAGTGCTACAGAAGTCAGTGCGTGCAGATAGTGCCTGAAAGGTGTCCGGGACATTTGCTGAGTCTTAGGTTATCTCGACCTCGTGAGGGCAGATTTAGAAGGCGTACGGTGGACTCAGCTGAATTGAAAAGTGACAGCAAGTGCACCTGACCACGCTGTCAAGCGGCCGAGCCTAAAGGGAATAGCAGGGAGTGAGTGTGCTGGCTAGAAAGAGATTCGGGGTCTTTGAGGATAGTCACTGAAGCGTAACAGTTTGTTTTACACCCAGGGATAGAAACGTGTTTATATGCCGAGAAAAGCCATTATGGGGAAGAGATTGAAAATACGAGAGTACAGAGCTTGCTGCCTTATGCATAGGAAGTATTTCATAAAAGTATTTCTTTAATGAATGATTGCTTACTGTTTGATTCCACAATCTCAGTTTCACAGATGAAATTTGTGTCTTATGGGCTGAATGTTTTTGTGTACTTAATCATGGTTCTATTAATCTTTGGGGGTGTATGTGTTATTTTTTAGCCTCAGAATATTCTGCTAACAAGTGAATCTCCATTGGGTGACATTAAAATAGTTGATTTTGGCCTTTCAAGAATAATGAAGAACAGTGAAGAGCTTCGGGAAATTATGGGTACTCCTGAATACGTGGGTAAGTATTCCTAAGAGCAGATAGTTTTCTGTTAGATAGACATCACTTCCATTAAGGAGTTCACATGGGGCCTGCTTCATAATAAGGCCTTTGCAATATTGAAATTCTACCACCAGAGATTATAATTAAATCTAAAAATTGATTTAAGGATGGAAATCTTTTAAGAGTAAGGTACCAAATTGGTGATCCTCTTCATACAAGGCTAAGAAAGTTTGTTTTTTAAATTTTACTTGATGTTTTGAAAATTTTTTTATTTTGGTGCTGGGTATCTAGCCCAGGACCTTGTGCCTGCTAAGCAAGACGTCTTACCTCCAAGCTACACATCCAGCCCCAGGGCTAAAGAGTCTGAAGGTGTTGCCTCTAAATAAGTAGGAAGCTGAGAGTGTAGTTCAGTATGGAGTACTTGCCTAATACATGCAAGGCCCTGTGTTCCACCCCCAGCACTGCAAAAGGCAAACAGAGGAAGAGCAGACCAGTAAAGGCCTTGGAAGAAGTGCCAGTTGATAATACAGTAGTTACCAGTCCCGGGGTTCCAGAGAGTGAAGCGGGGCGGCCTTTGGGATCATCCTGCCAGGCTGAGGTCACTGGCAAAAAAAGCAGCTTGAACATAGAAGAGCAGCTGGAGTGATGCACCATGGGTCCAGTTTGGATAAAAAAGAATTAAACTCTACTGCCTTTTCTGATTGACCAGAAGAAAACTGGGGTTGGAAGGGTTAATAGTTTGATTGATTTTAAAATGAAGCATAAGCCCATAGAATGATTTAGAAGTTTTGACCAGAGAAACAACAACTTGTAGTTACGCAGCATTGGCCATAGGTCTGGAAAGGCAGCTCCTCAGGCCTGCAGTCCTGGGTCACTGGTGTGGGGCTGTGTGGGTTGTGGACATTGGTGGAAAGTTGCTTAGGGTGCTGGCAGACCTGAGGGGAAGGATGGCTGTGGCCTGAGGGCTCATGAAGAGCAAGAGGCTGGGGAGAGAGAGCAGGACTCCTTTCAGAGTGGGCTAGAAGGGGCCGTGCTGGAACAGGAGCTGAGGATGTCGAGAATTTGTTTCCATGAAGAGAGTGTTTCAGAGGACGCAGGAAGGCAGATTCGGTCAAAGAAAACAAAGCCTCTGGGCAAAGACTGTACAATAAATAAGTACTAAAGTCCTGCAATTTCAGACAGATTCTTAATTAATTAAGGAGCAAATTCCTGCAAACCAGATTCAACACATTAAAAATAGTGCATAGACCATGATCAAGTTGGTTTTATTCCAGGGATGAAAGGATCATTCAGTATATTCATACAAAAATCACTAAACATAAAATGCCACATAAATAGAATCAGGGATAAAAATTCCATGATTATCTCAATTGAAGGAAGGCTTCAGGGCCAATCATGATGGGGCATACCTATAATCACAGGAGAGTCCGAGACAGGAGGATCACCACCTTGGAGGCCAGCCCAGACTACATAGTGAAGCCCTGTCTCAAAGAGACCAAAAAAAACAACAAAAAAAAATTGGGAAGCAGAGAGTGAAGGGAGGAGCCAGGGAGAAAGATAAACACGCCAGGTTACACCCCCATGGCCCTCTTTCTGTCAAACTCTGCCTCCCAAGGCCAAGCCAGAGTAGCAGCCCCATTATCCAGTCACCTTCCCCAACCCCGCCCCCGAGCACGAGAGGCTTGCAGAGGGGGCATCCAGATAGAAATAATCACAATGACCCTGCACTTAAAACACCTTCAAGTCTACCAGAAGACTTGCATAGTTGATTAAATTCAGCAAAGTAGCAAGATATAAAATCAATATTTAAAAAATCAGTCATAGCCGCACATAGGGAGGCTGAGGCAGGAGGATCGCTGCAAGTCCTATGTCAGCCTAGTCTACATAGCAAGACCCTATCTCAAAAACAAAGAAATCCTGATTAAAATAAAAGATCAGTAATGTTTCTGTACACCTATAATGAACTAGGTGAAGACAAAAAACAGGAAAACAATTCCATTCATGGTATCTTTAAAAAAAAAAAAAACCTAGGGATCAATCTAACCAAGGAAGTGAAAGATCTCTATGATAAAAACTGCAGAACAATGCAGAAAGAAATAGAAGACAACACCAGGAGATCGAAAGACCTCCCGTCTTCCTGGATCTGCAGGATTAATCTATTTAAATGGCCATATTACCAAAAGTAATCTACAGATTTAATAAAATACCAGCAACATTCTTCACAGAACTAGAGAAAAATAATCCTAGAATTCATATACAGAACACTGAATATGCAGAGTAGGTAACACAGTTCTAAGCAAAAAAGAGCAAGGCCGGAGCAATCACAGCACCTGATTCCAAATTATATACAAAATCATAGTCACAAAAACAGCACTGTAACGTCCCCAAAATAGATGCGTGGCCAGTGGGACAGACTAGAGACACAGATACAAATCCACACAGGTACAGCCATCTGATTCTGGACGAAGGAGCCACAAATACCTGTTGGAGAAAAGACAGACTTTTCAACAGATAGTTGAAGGTACGGATATCTATATGGAGGAGACTGAACTTTGAGCCTTGTGTCTCATTTTTACAAATGTCAACTCAGAATGCATCAAACACCACAGTATAAGACCTGAAACTTTGAAACTCATGAAAGAAAACAGGAAACTCTTGAAGCCATAGCCACAGGCACAGACTTCCTGAATCAGACTCCAATAGCATGAGAAATAATAGCTAGAATCAACAAACGTGACCACATCAAACCAAAAAGTTCCTGTACGAGAGACTACTAAGTAGCGTGAAATGACAGCTTATACAATGGGAGAAAAATCTTTGTCAATAACTTCCAACAGAGAATTAATGACTAGGGGAAAAAACATAATTATTTATTATAATAGATATATCTTAGTAAGCTTAAACCCTCTCTAGAGTCAGATGAGCCCAATCAGTACATAGACAAATGAATTGAACAGACACTTTCCTCTGAAGCCATATAAATGGACAATTAAAACGAAAAAATGTTCAGCATCTTTAGCTATTAGGGAAATGTAAATCAAAACTACACTGAGATTTTGTCTTGTCCCAGTAGAATGACTGCCATTAAAAATACAGAAAACAGCCTGGTGCGGTAACACATACCAGACTCTCAGTGCTCTGGAAGGCTGAGGCAGGAGAATATCAGTTTTGAATCTAGCACTTCACAAGACCGTGTCTCAAAGAATATAAAGGGATGAGTGTTGTAATTCAGTTCAAAAGCCCGGAGTTCAGTCCCCAGTACTACACAGGAATGAACAAATGCCAGCAAGATGGGGTGAGGGGAACCTTTCTGAACTGCTTGTGGGGATGTAGGCCCTGTACAACCTGCATGGAAATCAGTACTGAGGCTCCTCAAAACCTAAACACAGAGCTGCCATTTGATCCGGCTCCACCACTTCTTGGTGTATGCTGTAGGGATGTCTGTATACGCATTTTGGGCACAATTACAAACCATGGGACCAACCTAGGTCCCCATGAACAGACGAATGAATAAGGAAAACATCTGTATGCACAATGGAGTAGTATTTGACCATAGGGAATATCTTGTGATTTTTGGGAAGAAGAAGGGAACTAGAGACCATCATGTTGAGCAAAATAAGCCACACTCGGACCGGTGTGGCATGGTCTTTGTAATACGTGGAATCTTACACAACGGAAGTGGGAAGGAGATTATTAATAGGTGGAAGGGAATGAGGGGAAGGGACGGACGGGGGCACAGACCTGATCAAAATATGTCCTAAGCGGGCTAAGCCAGTACTCAATAAAAGGGGCACGCATTTTAAAAAGAGAATTTCTTACATTTTTTAATGGGCTGGAATACCTAATTTTTCACTAGGCTAATGCACATTTGACCTGTAAGTTAAGTTTTAGAAGTGTGACTTAACAGTATTTCTTCAGAGCAAACCAGGCCCCAGATCTGTTAGCCAATTTTAATGCGTCACATCGTAGGCCGGGAGAAATCTGGAAGGCTGCACAGTGGAGGACTACACCCTCCGGTATCCAAATACCAGTTACTTTGATGTTGAGTGGGGTGGGGGATTTTGTTTTATTAACGTTTTCTACTTTTTGGTAAATCTAAATTTCCCACTGACCCCCCACCCCCAACAGTGCTGTCTTCTCCTATGAAAGTAGCACAAACTTGATCCAAAAGAGAGAGAAAAAAAAACTCTCCAGAAACAGCTTTCCCCACAAGCTTTTCCTAGGTGATTTTCTGCTGCCCCCAGGTGTTCACACCTGTTAAACCACTGTGAGTTCTGGCTCTGCCGCCAGCTTCGGTTGGGTCCTGGGTCCTCGTCTCTCTCACTCACATTCCTTTGTCCAAAAAAAATGGAGCTAGAAACAGCACCTCCCTTGTAGGGAGTTGTATGGGTTCCATTGGATTTGCCATACAGAACTCCTAAATTAGCCATCAGCACATAGTAAACCTGCAAAAAAGATGACCCTTAGCCAGGTGTGGCTCACGCCTGTAATCCCAGCACTTAGGAGGCTGAGGCAGGAGGATCATTGTGAGTTCAAGACCAGCCTGGGCTACAAAGTGAGCTCAAGGTCAGCCTGAACTATGCACCCTGCCTCAAAAAGACAAAAAAAAAAAGTAAGATGACCTTGTTTTCTATACCTTCCCTCCCCTACACTTTATGTGGCCTTCTGTTACTTTTTACCCTTAAAGCAGTTTGGATGCTGCGCATTTCATTTTTAATTTCTTAGTTGTTTCCTTTAAAACTTCTCTAATCTGTTTCTCAGCTCAGCCACTTCAGAAATAAAAATTGAGGAAATTAGCATACTTAACATTTCCTTCCTAACCTCTTTCACCCTTATATTCATTGGGAATTTATCCCAAACCAGTAGTGTATATGTGAGTTTGAATGTTTAGGTTTTTCTAAGAATTAGGACCTTTTCATTCCTTTTTTTTACAATTATTACTATGGTTTTCTAGTTTTTCATCTATTTTTACTACTTATTTAGTACTTATTGCCTTCCTTAGCATAGTTACACACTTCTAAAAATAATCATCTTTGGTTTACTGGATTGAGTAGAGTTTCTATTCTGAGGAGAGTTGTCATATTTTTCCTGATTCTTTGTATATTTGCAAATGTCTCTTTTAAATGAGACAGTAGTTTATTAAGTACACGTACAGTGACACCTCGTTTGTAGCACTCAGTTTGCTCCAAACTCATGTTCAAACACTGAAAAGTTCGAGAACTGAACATATTTTCCTCATAAAGAAATGATGGAAAAGGGCCAGGGATTTAGTTCAGCGGCTTAGGTGCCTGCCTGGAAAGCGCAAGGTTGTGAGTTTGATTCCTGGTACCAAAAAAAAAAGGAAAGAAAGAAATAATGGAAAACCAAAAATTGGTTCTAAGGACCAAAAATCACACTTGTAAATTCATTTTTCCTAGGCTTTAACACAGCGCTAACAGCTCTCAGTTGTGGAAATACCCCCTAACACATCTAAACACAGTACAGTGAATAAAATTTTTAGATTTTTTCTATAGCACTTTTCCCTTGATTTGGAGGCTTCCTGGTGTACTGGAAGCTGGAGAGAAATTGGAGGAGGAGAAAAATTATTTTTTGGAAAGAGTCCCCTTCCATAAAGACTTCTAGCACTAGACTAGACTTTCCAGGGTCTTTTCTCTTGGTCTTTTTTTCACCAAAAATTTGGGTGAGAGCAGCGCTTAGAATGAAGTGTCACCCCTTCATTCCACAGCGAGGCGTGGTGTGTGACTCTCTCGTCCTGTACAGCGTTTTTCAAGGGGAATTTCCGGTTTGACTGTGAAGCAAAGTTCCAAACACTGAGCGGAGTTTTTCAAACTTTGCTGTTCAAGTAGTGGAAAGTTCGAGCTTGGAACCATTCAGCAATCAAGCTATCACTCACTCTATTATCAGTATATTAACTTTTTTTTAACTCTATAGATGAACTTTATTGCCTTTGTGATTCCAGTCTTCTTAGAATACCTAGGATTTTTTTCTTTTTATAAATTTATTTTCATTAGTACATATTTGCCATATATAATGATCACATTCATCATAAGGAAAGTATACCTGTACATAATATGTCTTACTTTCTTTTTTCCCATTCCCATTCCCCTTCCCTTCCCTCCCCTCCCTCCCACCTTTCTTCCCTTCCTCATTTAAAAATGCTTTAGGATATCTAGTTATGATAACACTGTTGACTGACAGTTCATTAATGAATGTACATTTTAAAAACCCACTCTGGAACTGGGCGTGGTGCGCTCCGGTATCGAAGCGCTCAGGAAGTTGAGGCCCAGCACTAACCCCAGAGTGAGAGCCAGTCTGGGGGATGGGTGTGAATAATGGATAGAGGGTGAGAGCAGCCACTGAAGGCCCGGGTGAGGGAGGAAAGCGCCCTGCACTGGGCTTGGGCTGTGGGGATGGAGAGAGGGGATGCGCTGAGGAAGATTGGGTAGCTGCTGTCTGAAAGATGTGGTGGTGGATGGGACAGAAAATGAGAGAAGAAAGGTGCCAATTGTCTTTTTATGTTGCAGAGTTTTGCATTCAAATTTTTTTTAGATACAAGGGCTCAACCATGAGGGTGGAAGTATGAAAGGTAACAAGTTAATTACAAAGATGTAGTTAAGATTTTTTATTCATCCAGCACTCGGGAGGACTCCTCCAGCCCAGGAGGAGTCCCATGAGTTCTAGGCCAGCCTGGGGTACATATTGGAGTTTAGAGCAGCCTGAACTACACAGTGAGACCCTGTCTCAAAAAAGCAGGGAAATAAAAGATTTTCTAGTCATATTAATTCATGATGTGATTTCATTTTAGGCCAAACCTTGATAATAGTGATGTGTAGTTTCTAATGCATACTTTATTGTTTATCTCTAAGAGCAAATTAGAAAATTTCTTCCCCATGAAACTAAACATTTTCTTGTTTCTCCAAATAGCTCCTGAAATTCTTAGTTATGATCCTATCAGCATGGCAACAGATATGTGGTAAGTGTTATTTATTAAAAGTCAGTGAAATTAGTTCCCAGAAATGAATTTGGTACTAACTGCCCTTACACTTTCCTTCCGCTCCAGGAGCATTGGAGTGCTAACGTACGTCATGCTAACAGGAGTGTCACCTTTCTTGGGCGACAATAAACAAGAAACGTTCTTGAACATCTCACAGATGAATGTAAGCTATTCTGAGGAAGAATTTGATGGTGTGTCTGAGTCAGCTGTAGACTTCATCAAGGGCCTTTTACTCAAGAAGCCTGAGTGAGTATTAATTTTCCTCTTCATCTGTGGGGGGGCCTGCCCCGGAGCCGCACTCCCAGCCAGTCTTTGAGTGATCTGCTCCAAGCAAAAGTAGTTCAGCACCTGAAACCACGAAGTAAAGACACGAAAGTGTGGATAGGAAACTAGATGAACCTCGGCTTAACTTGCCTGTCGAAGGCAAAACTGCCCAAAGTGGACATACTCCTAGAAAACATGACCTGTGCGCAGTCTGACAGGATTGAAATCAGTGAAATTGTGCAACTGCAGATGTGTCACAGTGAATGGCACTTGTTACTCCTGGGTAGCAGAAAGTGACAGTGAAATGACAGCTACTCAGCAGATATTTCCCACTTGTTCTTGAGTTGTTCAGAAGAACTTTTGCGAGATACCTTAGTTACAGTACTTTTTCAACATTCTAGGGAGTGCATTCAAGTTCCCAAACTTGGGTTCTGCTCAGGGAGCACAATGGGATTTTTGCCAGCTCCTTATACTTTCCAAAATATGATAGTAAATACAGGACCTAACGCTCTGACTTTTCAGTCGAAGTTTAATGCTGTCGCGTGTGTGATGTCTTCACAGAGACCGAGCCACTGCTGAAGAATGTCTCAGACACCCCTGGTTGACACCGAGCAGTATCCCTCGTCCTCACAGGGTGAAGGGCGCAGTGGGAGCGGCAGACGCGCTCCAGGAAGGTGACTCTGCGACTGAAATTAGCGACGATGCTGAGAAGCCAGAATCCGAGGGATCGCTTGTGACGGAGGAGCTAATTGTAGTTACTTCATATACTTTGGGACAATGCAGACAGTCTGAAAAAGAGAAAATGGAGCAAAAGGCTATTTCTAAACGATTTAAATTTGAGGAACCTTTGCTACAGGAAATTCCAGGAGAATTTATCTACTGAACTGTGTCTCCCTTTAGAACTTAAAGCTTTC
>RJWT010042725.1:0-12082 GCA_004365215.1 Cuniculus paca | reverse complement strand
AATCAGGAGACAAGATCCATCAATATGCTTTATCAAACAAACACATTTAACTCAAAAGGGAATTCATGGACTAAAAGTCAAAGGAGAGAAAACAATGCTCTATGGGACAGGGAACCAGAAAAAAACAGTAGGAGTAGCTTGCCCATCAGCTGCAGAATGGAAAGGAAAGATATGGCATTTCTATACAATGGAAAGCTACTCAGCTATAAAGAAAGATAACCTTGAAACTCTTGTAGGTAAATGGATACAACTTGAGAGCATGCTTATGGGTGAAAAGGTTCAGCGTCACATGGGTGAACATTGTATTATCTCCCTAGTATAAGAAACTGGGGAAATTTGTGGGATCCAAAATACAAAATAGAGGTTATGAAGGTGAAAGGCAAGGAGATGTCTTCAGGGGGAAGGCAATGGCCATTGTTAATCTATAATTCTGTTTTGAAGCCCTGTATTGGTCTCATGGTTCTGTTTAGCTTGGTTTTATTGTTTAGTTATGTTTGTTTTATTGTATTTGATGGTATGGATAGCTATTGCAAAAATAACAAAATGGATTATAGCAGTCATTATTGATTTCCTATTATCTTGTTCCAAAGTCTTTATTGCTTTACTTGCTTCCTTTTGATTGATTTTATTCTATTTTGCTTTGTTTGATTTTGTTGTATGTGATGGTATAAGCAGCTACTTTGAAGATAAGATGCATCATGGTAGCCTCTGTTGTATTCCTACAGTCTGGTCTGAAGTCCTGTATTGCTTTAATTGTTTTCTTTTGATTGGTTTTATTCTATTCTGTTTTATTTGATTGTATTATACCTGAGGATATGGGCAGTTATTTTGAAGATAACAAGAAGCATTATGGTAGCCATTATTGATTTTCCTTCATCTTGTTTTGAGGTCTTGTATCATGTTCATTGTTTTGCTTTGATTGACTATTCTATTTTGTTTTTATTATGTCTGATGATATAAACAGCTACTTCGAAGATAACAAGATGCATTACAGTAGCCACTGCGGTATTTCAACTGCCTTGTTTTGAAGTCCTGTATTGCTTTCATTGTTTTATTTTGATTGGTTTTATTCTGTTCTGTTGTGTTTGATTTTAATATGCTTGATGGTGTGGGAAGTTATTTTCAAGATAGCAAGGGGCAACATGGCAACCACTGTTGGTTTATTTTTATTTTTTTTTGAAGTCTTGTATCACATTCTTTGTTTTGTTTTGATTGAACATTCTGTTTTATTTTGCATTTGTTTTATTTTCTTCAAAATAAAAAAAGAACCTTTATTCTAATAAGATAGAAAATGCAGAAGAAATGGAGAGAATCCTAGATACATATGAATTACTAAAGCTGAATCAAGAAGATATAAAAATTCTAAATAAGCAAGTATCAGTCGATGAAATAGAAGATGTACTTAAAAAGGTACCAAGAAAGAAAATCCCAGGACCTGATGGATTCACTGCTGAATTCTACAAGAAATTTACAGAAAGTCTAATGTTACTAAATCTCAAAATCTTTAATTAAATTGAAAGGGAAGCAATAGCCCCAAACTCATTCCTGGAAGCAAGCACTACCCTGATACAAAACCAAAGCAGGATCCAACCAAAAAAGAGAACTACAGGCCAATGTCCCCAATGAAAATTGACACAAAAATCTTCAGTAAGATACTGGCAAGCAGAATGCAGCAAATCATCAATAAGATTATATACCATAACGAAGTGGGATTCATCCCAGAGATGCAGTGATGGTTCAACATATGCAAATCAATAAATGTAATGCACCATATTAACACAGCCAAGGATAAAAACCATATGATCATCTCAATAGATGCAGAAAAAGCATTTGACAAAGTCCAGTGCCTATTCATGGTAAAAAAACAGAAAATTGGAATACAGTCTTTATCTCACTCTGATAAAAGCTATCTCTGAGAAACCAACACCCAACATTATACTAAATGGACAGAAACTGATAGTTTTCACTGTAAAATCAGGGAGAAAATAAGGATGTTCAGTGTCACCATTCTTATTCAATATAGTTCTGGAAATACTAATCAGAGCAATTGGACAAGAGAAAGAAATAAAAGGACTAAGGACAGGAAAGGATGAAGTTAAATTACCATTATTTGCAGAGGACAAGTTACTCTACATAAAAGACCCCAGAAAATCCAACAAAGGATTCCTTGATTTAATAATAAAATTCAGTAGTGTAGCTGGATACATAATCTCCAGTTAATTTCTAGGAAGATGGCAGAACAGCAAGCAGCAGAGAAAAAAACCTCCACAAGATTTGGAGTCCAGACACTGAAATCTAGCAACAAGAGGAAGAAACAAGGGAGAGAAGTAGGTCCCTGGTACCCAGGAAGCATTTGAAGTGAAAGATGAAGCCTACAGGGAATGTGAAGAAAGAAGTTTCAACAAAGGAGGAGGAGTTAGCTTGCCATGTTTTCTCCCTGAGCCCTCACTCACTGTGTGGGAGTGGCTGCTTGAGCGTGCAGACAGACGGGGACTACTGGTGACCCCAAAGGCCTCCACAGAGACCCACCAGTATAACAGAACGGACTGCAGTGACAGGTGAGTTGTTCAAGCGTACCAAAGGAGGGGGCAATTGGCTAGAAGCCGTCTTGGAGAAGGGCCAACAGAGCTCAAAACTCAGCACAACTGCTAGCTCCATCTAGTGGCTCCAAGGCAAGTTCAAGCCTACAGAAGACACAGGGACAGCTGCAGGTTGAATAGGTCTGGTTCCAGCCTTACAGACAGAAACCAGATTGAACTTCAGTGGAAATAAAGGTGCAGGCTCACTGGGATTATTCTACCAGTGACAGCAAAGACACACCTGGAAGTGGATATAGTTTTTCTTTTTTCCTTTACCTCTTTGTTTTTATTTTCTTTTGCTTCATCTCCATTGTTTATTCTTGTTTTTATGTGAGCATTAACATGGTTTCTAATATTTTTTGTTCTTCTGGTCTGTTCTTGTTTTTATTTCTTCTTTCTTGCTTTATTCTCTAAATTGCTTGCAGAATTCAGCAGTGACTCCATCAGGTCCTGGGATTTTCTTTTTTGGTACATTTTTAAATACATCTATTTCATCGACTGATATTTGCCTATTTAGAATTTTTGTATCTTCTTGATTCAGCTTTGGTAATTCATATGTATCAAGGAATCTCTCCATTTCTTCTGCATTTTCCATCTTATTAGAATAAACGTTCTTGAAGTAGATATTCATGATCTTCTGGGTCTGTTGTGATCTGCAGGCTCTGCTGTGATTTCACCCTTTTCATTTCATTATAATCACATGGATTTGAGTCTTGTCTTTGATAAGGTTGGTTAAGGGTTTGTCAGTTTTATTTAATCTTTCAAAGAGCTAACTGATTCACTGCTTCTTTATATTTTCTTTCTCTCCATTGTATTAATTTCTGCTCTCATCTTTATAATGTCCTCCCTTGTATGAGCTTTTTCTTTTTCTTGACTTCTTTTTCTAGAAGCTTGAGGTTCAACATTAAGTTGTTTACTTGAGCTCCTTCTGCTTTCCTGATATGGGTATTCACTGCTATGAATTTCTCTTGGAGCAGGGCTTTCATTATGTCTCTTAAGTTCCGGTGTGTTGTACTGGCATTATCATTTAATCAAAGAAACTCTTTAATTTCTTCTTTAATTTCATCTGTGACCCACTGGTTGTTCGGAAGTGTTTATGAAGTACTTGTGAACTCTTTTGCTGCTGATTTCCAATTTCATTGCACTGTTTCTTGATAATATGCATGGGGTGATTTTAATTCCTTTGCATTTACTTAAGCATGTTCTATGGGCTACTATTTGGTCTATTTTTTGGGGGGTAGGGGATGGGACTCACTGCCTCGTGCTTGCCAGGCAGGCACTTGTGCCACTGAGCTATAACACTGGTCCTATGTGGTCTATTTTGAAGAACATCTAATACAATGGAAAAAAAGAAAAAGAAAATATAAGAATCAATGAATCAAAAAAAAAATCAATAAATCAAAGAGATGGTTCTTTGAAAGATTAAATAAAATTGACATACCCTTGGCCAACTTTATAAAAAAAAAAACTCAAATCTACGCAACTACAAATGAAAAATGTGAACACACAACAGACCCTGCAGAAATCCAAAAGATCATCAATATCTACTTTTGAACTTGTATTCTAGTAAGATGAAAAATGCAGAAAAAATAGGGAGATTCCTAGACACACATGAATTACCAAAGCTGCATTAAGAACATAAAGAAATTCTAGATAAACCAATATAGTCAATAAAATCAAAGATGTACTTAAGAACCTACCAACAAAGAAAAGCCCAGACCATAACAGATTAACTGAATTCTACAAGAAATTTAGATCAGACCTAATTTCATGACTTCTCAAACTCTTTAATGAAGTTGAAAGGGAAGCATATTCCCAAACTGATTCCTGACAGCAAGCACTACCCTGGAAAGGAAGAAGTTAAGCTATCAGTATTTGTGACGTGATACTCTATATAGAAGACCTCCAAAAATTCCACCAAAAGACTTCTACATTTAACAATGAAATTCAGTAGTGTAGCTGGAAATCAATATTCAAAAATCAATATAGCCTTCCTGTACATCAATAACAAACTACTGAGAGAGAAATTAGGAAAACAACACCTCTCACAACAAAATTAAAAAAAAAAAATTAAATACCTAGGAACCAACATAAAGGTAGAAAAGAACTCTACAGCAAAAACTACAGTACTCGAAAAAGGAGACTGAAAATGATAAAAAATGGAAAGATATGCCTTGTTCTTGAGTATGAAGAACCAATATAGTGAAAGTGAGCATACTTTCAAACTTCTTGTAAAGATTTACTGCAATCCTGATCAGCATATCTCACAGAACTAGAGAAAACTACCCTTAAATTCATCTGGAACCAGAACAGACCTAGAATAGCAAAGGCAATTCTAGGCAAAAAAGGCAAGGCAGGGGGCATCACGATTGCTGGCTTGAAACTATACTATAAAATTACTGTGATAAAAACAGCATGGTGCTGGCTAAAAAACAGACCCAAAGATCAATGGAACAGATTCAAAGATGCAGAAACAACTCTACACATTCTTAGTTACTTTTTCTTTGACAAAGGAGCCAAATACCTTCACCGGAAGAAAGAAAGACTTTCCACAGGATAAAGAGAAGAAGGTAGTGGTGCTGGAAAACTGAATTTCCACATGCCAAAGATTAAACTGAGACTCATATCTTTCACCATGCACTAAACTAAAAGAGAAATGAATCTAAGATCTAAATATTAAAACAGAAACACAAAGGAACATAGAATAGGTAAAACTTTTGAAGGCAGAGGTATAGGCAAAGACTCTATATTAAAGAAGCAACATCTGGGATCTCATTTTACCAAAACGTTTTTGCACAGCAAGAGAAGCCATCGACAGAGTAAAGAGCCAAGCTACACTGTGGGAAAAACTTTTGCCAGCTGTTCCTCAGACTAGGGACTACTATCTAGAATGTACAAAGAACTCAAAATTATCAGATCCCCCAAATTTAAAGACCCAATTCAAAACTGACATCTTAAATAGACACTTCTCAGATGAAGAAGTACAAATGGCAAATAAATATATGAAAAAATGTTCAACATCATTGGTCATTCAAGAAATTCAAAGTAAAACAATGCAGAGATTCCATCTCACCCCAGAAAGAATGGCTATTATCAGGAAATCAACAAATAACAAATGCTGGCAGGGCAGTGGGGATAAAGGAATGCTTTTCCACTACTGGTGCAAGTGTAGACTGGTACAACCACTGTAGAAATCAGGGTGAAGATTCCTCAAAAAGCTAAAACTAGAGGTTTCACTTGATCTGCTATTCCCCTTCTTAGTATCTTTCCAAAAGAATTAAAAGCATCATACCACAGCAATATATGCACATACATGTTTATAGTGGCACAGTTTGTAATTACTAAATCTTGAAAACAGTCCAAATGTCCATCAACCAATGAATGGATAAAGATGTGGGGTTTTTTTTTACACAATGGAGTACCACTCTGCCAGAAAGGATAAACTTGAGAAAGTTCTAACTAAAAGGATACTGCTTGAGACCATACTCCAAAGTGAAATAAATTGGACTGACATGTGTAAATATCATACTGTTTCTCTGGTGAAACCAAAAGTGTAAATAATGCATAATGTATAATAAATACTGGGAAATGGAAAGAAAATGTTCAAATGAGAAGGGGAACAATGGAGGGGAAAAGATGAAAGAAAGAAAGGGAAAAGAAAAAAAAAGGATGAAAAGGAAAAAAATAGAAATAAAGCTTTTGTACATAACAAAGGGAAGAAGGAATGAAGGGAGAGTAGCGGAATGGGAAAAAAAGAAGCAAGATGTATTACGTACAGGTACAAATCTTCTATGATAAATATTATCATGTATTTTGAAAACAGCACTGAAAAAAAACAGGAAAAATAAAGTAAAACTGTGTATTTGCATATGATGCGATTTTATAAGTAGGAGATCCTAAGGAAATTGACAAAAATGCTACTAGAACTATTTAGTAGTATTATAGATATAAAGGCAATATTAGAAAACAATTTCTGTATACTTACAATTAACTATTTGAAAAGTTGTTTTAAATATTATATGGAAGTATATCCAAAAAAATAAATACCTACACTAAGAACTACAAGATACTGTGGAGAGAAATTAATAAGACTGAAAAGGGAAAACATGACATATTCACGCGCTAGAAACCTAAATACTGTTGAAATGTCATTACTTTTCAAGTTGCTCTATGAATTCAATGTAATCCCATTCAAAAAATCCAAGCAGGTATGTGTGCATGTGTATTAAATTGGCCATCCAATCCCAAATTTATATAGAAATGGAAAGAACCTAAAATAGCCACACAAAAAAAAATTGAAAAAGAACAAAGTTAAAAGTTTATATCACAGTATTGGTAGAGTAGACATACAATCAACAGAAAAAGAATAAAATTCAGAAATGGAGCCACACATACATAGTCAGACAATTTGAGAAAAATGTCACAGTAACTTAAGAAAGAAATGTCTTGCCAGGCATGGTGGTGCACACCTGTCATCCCAGCACTTGGGAGGGAGGCTAAGGAGGATAATCATCATGATCCTTTGAGTCCAGGCTGGGCTACATAAGCAAGTTCAAGGCCAGCTGCACAACATGGTGATACCTTGTCTTAAGAAAAAAACTAAAAAACAAAAATAAAAACAAATGTCTTCTTAAAAAGTGGGTACTGAAAAACTGAACACCTTTCCCTCATGAAGGAAAAGGTATCCTACAACTCCACCTATACCAACACAAAAATACTGCAAGCTACAGCAGATTTACATGTAAATTCTAAAACTATAGTGCACCTAGAGAAAAACAGTTTTTCCTCTCAATTTAGAGTAGGCAAAGACTTATGAAAATCACAAGCATTAAACATAAAATTAAAAATTGATACAATTAATTTCATCAAAATTTTAAAGTCTGCTGACCAAAACACACTCTTCAAAAAATGAAATGAGTAATCGTATGGACGAAAATATTCATAATACATGTATCTGACAAAAGTCTTGCATTAAAAGAATCTTTTTAAAAAGCTACAATGACAAAAAGAAAATAATTCAACAACCAACCAAAAGACATTAGAATGATCAATATTATAGTATACAATATGATTAGTCATTAGAAAAATGCAACTTAAAGCCACAAGAAGACACCATCCACTAAAATGGCCAAAATTAAAAACTACTACAAAATTTTGAAGAAGATACAGAGCAACCAGAGCTTTCACATTATTTCTTGGAGAATAAAAATAGTACAACCATTTCAAAAAACAATTCAGCATGAAACATTTATCTAGTTTATGACCAGCAATTCTACATCCAATTATTAAATATATGCCCACCAAAAGCCTTCCACAAGAATATTCAGCGCAACTTTATCCAAAGTAGCTCCAAAGTGGAAGCAGTTCAGTTACTCATCTACAAGGAGAACTGAGTAAAGAAGATGTGGTGTATACAACACAATGAAAAACCACTCAGCAACAAAAAAGAGCAAACTACTGATCAACATAACAAACAAGATAAATCATAAAAAGCATTATCCTGAATGGACGAAGCCAAGCACAAGAGTAGATATTATGTGACTGCATTTACATGAGGAAATTGTACAAGCAATGTCATCTTTGGTGAGAGAAATGAAACCAGTAATTACCTTGGCAAGAGTGGGGACTGAGATGGATTTCTTGGGAAGGACACTAATAATTTGATAAGCAAATGATTCACAGCATCCTAGTGAAAGGAATCTTCAATGATGGAAAATGTTTTCTCTCTTGACAAAGATATAGGTTACAAGGATGTATATTTGTATAAAATGGATCAAGTGTACATTTAAATTCCATGTTTTGTTATGTAAATTATACCTCAATTTTTAAATTGTATTTTTAAAAGGAATTAAATGCATTAACAAAATAATACAGTCCATAAAGTGTCTCACGAATTCAATATCCATGTTGTTTGTAATAAAAACATTTTTATTTGATTAAAATAATCCATAACAAAAACTATGATAAAGTGG
Source organism: Cuniculus paca (assembly GCA_004365215.1). Lineage (NCBI taxonomy): Eukaryota > Metazoa > Chordata > Mammalia > Rodentia > Cuniculidae > Cuniculus > Cuniculus paca. The sequence continues at coordinate 3,531 of RJWT010042725.1, read as the reverse complement.
TAGTGATTTGTACTACTAATGGGGTCTTTAACACATTTACATTATACTGAATTTTAGTAACTTTTTATGCCACTAGGATTTGATTGGCACTGGTTATACATTATGTTCCAAACTGAAAAGAAGTAGACACTTGGGAGAAACTAATAGTTACTTTTAGACTATCAAAAAGAAGGCTACAACATCAGATCACTCAAAAGTTGTAAAGAGACTTTAGTAAAATACACAAGCCTCACCAACAGTCAGGCAAAACTGCAACACGTGGACCGCTCCTTCTTGTTTCAAAAAGTTCATAAAACGAAATAAAAGATCTTGTTGTTCTCTGATTTGCTTCAATTCTAACTTCAGCACCTTGATACAATATGGAAGGAGAGTAAGTTAAAGCTATAAAAATGTGTTCTGAAATTGTTTACATAGAAAAAGTGATATTGTTAAAAATACTCACAGATGGCTTTTTGTTTCTAGGTTCTGCAAATTTCTGCAAGAATGGAACTAAAGGGGAAGGTGGTTCAGTTGCTTTTTCAGGCTTTGAAGAAGGAGAATTATTATCTTAGTAACATCCTCATTTGATAGGACACACAATCAAAATTCAATAAAAGGTGAAGCATTTTCTAAATGTTCAATACTCACTGGACTATCATCTATGAAGATGATAAGCAAATGATTCACAGTATCCTAATGGAAATAATAAACATAGGTCAAATAATTCCATTACTACATTCTGCCCATAACTTTTACATCATCGAATTCTCTAGAAAAATGCAATGGCTAACGTTCTATACTTATGTATTACTTTTACAGAAATGGGCAAAGAAAAGCAATTCAGATTTTGGCATGTCAAATGTTTATAAACCATTCCTGTTTCTTTTAAATTCTACTGTATCAAAGATGGACAATCTTAAGTGGGCAATGATGGATAAATTGATAATATACAGATATAGACATGCATGCACACACAGACACACACACACTAGACTCTTAGCCTTAAAAGGAAGGCAATTCTAACACATGGTATAATATGGAAGAATCTTGAGGATATTATGTTAAATAAAATAATCCAAACACAAAAAGACAAATACTATACAAGCCCAATTATACTAGGTACTGGAGTAGCCAAAATCATAGAAAGTAAAACAGTAGCTGCTATGGGATGAAGGAAGGAATGAGAAATTATTGTTTAATAGATCTTGAGTTTTAGTTTTGTAAGATGAAGAGTTCTGGAGATGGGTGGTAGTGACTGTCACACAACAAAAAGAATATTTAATACTACTAAACTGTACACATACAAATGTTTAAGAGGGTAGTTTTGTGTTCAGTGTGTTTTACTATGAAAAGAATTTTTAAAAAAAGTCTTACTGGATCAGCTAGAAAATCCAAAGAAGGAAGAAACACAGAGCCAGATAAGATTTCTCTTACAAGTAAGGTCAGTGATCTGGAAAAAAGAATTAATAATTATATATATTTAGTAATTTACACTCATTCTTAATTTCCAAGTGCATATGAACTACCTAAAAACTCTGTTAATGCATATCATAATGCAGTTGATCTGGGATGAGCCCCAACAGTCTACATTTCCCTCAAACTCTCAGATGATTCCCATGTTACTGGTTTCATAGATGTGAACTTAAAGTTCTTGCTTGGCCAAAAAGAAACTATTATTTAACAGAAAAAAAGGTATTCCCTTAAAAGAGGAGCTTAAGAGACATTAGAAAATGATTCCTCCCTAGAGATATTTGATTTTTATTTATTTGTTTGTTTTTCAGAGACAAGTCCTCACAGTGTACCTCAGGCTGGCCTCAAACCTGCCAACCTCATGCCTCAATTTCCTGAGTGCTGGAATTACAGGTGGGTACCACCATGCATAGCTCTGGTTAGAAATATTTAAAATGCTTAATACATTTTAATGCAATGTTTAAGACTAATATTTTAATAGTATAATGCAACTACCTTATAATTTTTAAATTAACATTACAAATTCACATAAAATACAATTATTTTCTTTTTGAGTTTTAAATTTATTTTTTAAAAGACAGTATGTGCTCTACAGGAAACAAAAGCACCAGAAGCAAAGAACAAAGTCGTTCAAAATAATAAGCAGCTTAGTTGGATATGTCCTTCTAGGTTCCACATGTACACATACAACATTTTCTATGACTGAGATTGTACAGTGTGTGTCATGTTTTTCTACACATCATGCATACTCACCAATTCAAAATTCCAATGTTGCAAGAGTACTTTCGATAATCAATAGCACACTACAACTCAATCTGCTAGAAAAAAATTGTAGGAATGCTTTCTTGGAGACAATAATTTCACTGAAGATAAAAATGGGAACAGGACTCTAGACAGAAGCATTGGCAGATTTACAAGTGAAATACTGCATTCTCTTACGCAATTTAAAATGAGACATAAAGCAACAGAGTACACCAAGCATTTGAATACCTCTGAAAGGTTATTTTCTGTTTCTTTTGTAGTACTAGAGATTGAACCCAGAATCTTACCTTAAAGGAGTCATAACAGTCTGTCTTGTATGTTTCATAATGTGTATGTTTGTGAAAAGGTACATAAAGGGAATAAAATATAATGATCTCAAATAAGGAAATCAATCTTACTCACATTTGTCTTTGGATTCCAGATCAGGTTTCAAAAAAAATTCTAAACAACACAATATATTACAATTACTTAGCATTAAAATTGGCATTTTAAACTAGGTGTGATAATGCACACCTGTAATCCCAACACTCAGGAGGCTGAGACAGGAAGATCACTGTTAGTTTGAAGTCAGACTGGACTACAGAGTGAGTTCAAGGCCAGCCTAAACTATGTAGTGAGACCCTGCCTCAAACAAACAAACAAACAAACAAATAAATAACTGACATTTTAAGAACTGATAAAATCATTTTTTCTTTGAATGACAAACTTCACAACACAGAATAACACTTATATAAGTTTTATATAATAAAGAATACTATGATCAAGAACAGCATACAGCACAGTATACACATAAATGATAATATTTTCTAATCTATTTATACCTGCAGTCTGTTGCTTTAGGAGGCAAAATATAAGGAAAAAGTAATTCAGTGAGTTTCCTTAAATAGTGTAATTCATCTCTTCGACTTCTCAAAGCCACATGAAGCTCTGGACCATATTCTTCTAAAGCAGCTTGCTGTAAAAACTCTGTATTTTTTACTATAAGATTAAAAAAAAAGTTAAAAACTGAAACAAGTTAAGAGACAAGTAAGTTCAGCCATTTCCACTAACAAAACAGCATCTACCCTAGTCACTCCTTTCTTAGTCCCTGCTCTTTTCAATATGCATTCTTAGGGAAATTTTTCAGAAACAGAATATACAGACAAATTCTTCTTTTTGGAAAATTTGTTTATTTAGCAATAAATTGTGAACGCTTTTTTTTTTTTTTTTTTTTGCGGCACCGGTGATTGAACTCACAACCTTGTGCTTGCCATTTAGGCCGCTGAGCTAGATCCCCGGTCCTATTTTGCAATAAATTGATACTTGACCCTTCTCCCTGGG